>LPNX010953832.1:365799-386055 GCA_001517045.1 Pseudotsuga menziesii
CGTTGTATCAGCATAATTGTTTAGAAATAGAAAATATTGGGATTTGGGATATTACAATGAAAGCCCAACTTACCCTATCATAAGCTTTAGATAGGTCTATTTTCAGTGCAAAGGCTAACTGCTTTTCCTTCTTGATTGTGTGTAACGCCTCTTGCGCTAGTGATACCGTGTCATGAATCTGCCTGTTGAACAAAAATCCAAACTGTTCCTCTGTTATAAACTGACTCATGATTGGCTTGAGTCTCAGAGCAATGATCTTGGTAATGATTTTATACGTCATATTGCAACAGGAAATAGGTCTAAAATCTTCGAAGTTTTCTCCTTTTTTTTGGAATGAGGGTGATGAATGTGGCATTCATGGCCCCTAATACTTTTCATGTCCTCTGTGATTCCCTGTCTACCTTCAGTAAATCATATTTCAGCATGTCATAGAACCCTATAAAACCTCTAGGGTAAATTGATCAGGACCTGGGCTCTTCCCTTTCTGAAACGAAGATATGATCTTGTTGAGCTCTTCCTCTGATACTTCCTCCATCATAGCTTGTTTCATCTCTTTAGTGATCAATTGAGGGAATAAATTTAATACCTATAGAATTTCATAGATAGGGCATCCTGGTGGTGCTGTGAACCTTTTCTGGAAGTGATCAATTGCAGTTATCGCCTTTTCTTTGAACAAATGGGGTATACCCCATGCCTCATCCTTAATTTCTAAGATGGTATTGATATTTCTCCTGTGTGATGCAAACCTATGGAAGTATTTCGTATTATTGTCCCCAACTTCTAGCCATAAGGCTTTACTCTTGAGTCTGCTTATTTTTTCCTCCTTGTGTAAAAGAATATTGTGCTTTTTCTCTTCCATCTTTAACTGGTTTAAATCATCTGAAGAGAAAACTCCTGTTGTGTTTGAACTATGGAAATCTTGTATTTTTTGCTCAATTTCCTTAAGCTCCTTCTGTTCATAGTTTCTATGATTACTTCCCCATTCCTTGGAGAATTTTTTAATTGTTGCTAGGTTTTTTATCATTTGAAACATGCATCCTTCTGTGGATTGAGTCTCTATTGGATTCCAAATTCTTTTTACCAACTCTAGATACTCCTCATGATCTAGCCAATTCAAATTGAACCTAAACGGAACAGGGGGTTTTTCTTCAGACCTCGTAATAGAAAGAGTAATTGTTCTATGGTTTGATAGCCCACCTGTTTCTATTGCAGACTTAAACACCAACGCATTCTGTATCATTTAGTCTGAAAGTAAGAATCTATCCAATCTTTTGGAAATTGAATTGTCTCCTCCTCTGTTATTTCTCCATGTGGGTTCTATCTGAATTGGTTGGAGGTCTATTAACTTATTCTAATCAAATAAGGAGTTGAAGTAGCTAGCTAATGCATCCAAACGTGCATTTTGTCCCCAAACTTCTCTTGTTGTCAGTGTTAGTTTTAGATCCCCAGCCAAGATCAGGTTGTCATGGTCCAAAGCTCCACTTTCTCATAGGGTTTCCTAATAACTCCTTCTGTCGTAAAAAGGGGCATAAGCATTCAAGAAATAGAATTGTAACCCAGTTTCGGGGTCTTCAAGCTCTGTTCCTATTGCATCTTAGAAGGTGGCCTTGTTATGGCAGAAAATGTCTAGACTCCAAGCTGTTATCATTCCCCTCGAGTGACCTTCTGCGTCTAGGGTTTCCATCTGCCATTCCTTTAATAATCCCTTCAACACCTCTTTTGCTTTTCCCCCTTCCAAAATTGTTTCTTGGAATGCTACTACTTTTGGCTTATTTAAATGTAAAATCCGATGAATGGTTGTTAGTTTGGAGGCCCCTCCTATCCCCCTCATGTTATAGGATAAAATTAGCATTAGGTAACCCTACTTAGGGCTTTTCTCACTATAAGAGCCCTTCCTATCATTGCTTGTTTACATTCCAAGATCTCCTTGGTCGCTTGCATCTGTGCTTTGTTCAAAATTGTTTTTCTTCCAACTCTTAGCTTTTGTAATTGGCTGTCGGCTAAACCCCCTATAGATCTTGTGTGTTCTCTTTTCATGATTTGGAACTTATATCATATCCCTTACAGTTTTCTGACAAGGTTAGTTTTGTTTCCGCAGATAACACCACATTTTTTGAAGAGTTTTGTTCTGTTTCCACGAGTTCTAATACTTCTCTTTTTAGCACCTTTGGTGAGCTGTCATTGACTTTGAATTCTAACCCAACGGTCTTTTTAACTGAAAAAACAGAAGTAGGGGTAGGGATAGCATTAGTACCTTTGGACGACGTCCCCTAGAAGGAGTCGTCCAATTCGTCACCTTTCAAAACATCTAGGTCTGCAAGCGCTTTCGCCTCCTCCTTCTTATCTTCAAGGTTCCTGGATTGTTCTTCGGCCTCTTCCAGCTCCACTCACCTAGATTTCATTTCCTCTCCTAAGTTTTCAACCCTTAGAGTTGAGGCTTTCTGATTTTGCTTGCTATCTGCCTTTTTTGCCCATATTTTTTTATGAACCATAATCTATCTTCTTGTGTTCGCTGAGCAATTCCTTTGTATATGTCCAACCTGCTTGTAGTTGAAACATCAAAACGACATTTCCCAATAATCAAGTCGTTGAGTCTAGCTACTCCCATGCATCTTTATCACAATTTCCTCATACAGACCGTCTCTCGTGTCTAGCTCTATCAGAATTCGAGCACACCTTTGGTCTATCTTATCTGCCCAGTCCTCCTCGAGCTTGATAAACTTCCCAATTTTGTTCCCGGTCACTTCAAGTATGTGTTGCTGCCAAAATACCATAGGTAGACCTGGAAGAATTTCCCAAATCTGTTGCACATTGTGAGGTTCCCTTTGGGCATTAAAATCAATGTGCCATTTTTTTAGAATTAAACCAGACGATCCCTAGTTCCAGCTTCGTTGCAGTAATATAGTTCTGTCTTCTTCCTTTGCCACCTTGAACAGGAACCAACCTCTGCATAAAACATGCAACTGGGGGGTATAACCCAGCACTGGGTTCTAGTTTCTTTCCATCCACCCTGCTAAGGTTGCGCTCCCTATTGTTTTTCCACAGAATCTCCCTAATAATGCAAGGTTCAGGTACTCAGGTATGTCTGTCAATTGAATATATGTCCCAACCGCCATCTCCAGAGGTGTTTTCCTCGCTCTCATTCCTTTGGACTTGTGTTTTGTTGTCATCATGGAGCCGTCATTTTTCCCCAAATGAAATTTACACGGATCGTGGGCTGTTGAAGTCTTGTCCATAATCATTTCCTTAAGCGGGGTGATGTGATCTTTCTCCCCCATTTCATCAGCTGATTTGAAGATCAAACCTTGGCTGGTTCATCCTCGTAATCTACCAGATCACTATACATTTCGCCCTTCTGTCTTCATGGACAAAATTTTAAAAAGAATAAAAAAACACCTCCTTTGAATTCCTCCTTCACCACCTTTAATATGTCCTTTGCTTCTTCGCTCTTTCTCCACATTCCGCAGAGCTACATGGTGCCCCCCCACCCCCATGTACATATATATAAGCATATAAATGGATTTCCATTGATAAAACAAAGATTGGCCTATTTGGAAGGTTTAGAAATTTCTTCAAATAGGAAAAAACATGTGAGAATAGTACAAGTTTCCTAATGTAAAGAAGGTTCTGAGCTAAAGAGATAATTGAGTATGCATTAGTATAAAATTTATAAAAGCACACGAGACAAATTATTTATAGCCATGAACCAACATACACATTTCACTATTGCAAAGTGAAAGAAATAGTTGAAGATATCAATAGAAGCAAACATGTCTTTTGTTATGCAAGCACATGAAAGAAACCATTTATATCTATGAACCATTAAAGACATTTGCTTATTGCGAAGGTAGTAAGCAACTGAACATGGAATGACAAACAAGCTATGAACCATTAAACACGTTTGATTATTGCAAATAGAAATAAACAATTGAACATCGAAAGAGAACTTAGTATTATTATTGTTTAGCTATGAACTTTCAAGAATGTTAAATATATATACTAAAGCATATTCGATAACAAGATCTAAAAGCATATAGAAGGTCATTTAGAAACAAATTGTGACATCATTTTAAAATGCGCATTTTAAACTTGAAGAAACAATAAACATACGTAAGAGACAAGTGCAGAAAAGTATACACCGAGAAAAGTGAAAGTGCAAAAAAAAAGTTGAACAAACAAGTTCACAGTAAGTATATAAAGAGTTGAAATAAGTTGTAAAGGGATCTGAAGGGGGGAGATGACATATAACAAGTGGAAGAGTATAGGTCGCTAGAAAAAAAGACAGCAAAACAAAGTAGGTAAGTGTCTAGAATACTAAAGATTACAAGTAAATTACAAGTCAATCATATATACATGACGAGCGATGGCAACAACAACGCCAAGAACAAGAGATTGAAGGACCAAGATGTGGATATCGTAGCACCAAATCTTGTCGTATATTCTTGATTGTATCTCTTTCATGTATATGCATAAAACATTGAAGAAGATGCTTCAATATATAGAACAACTTTGTGGTTGGGAATATGCAATTAGTTAGATGCAAAGATGATGCTTCAAAGTATGTTGCCATCTACTGCAATGCTTTTATATGTTTGTCTATTTGTTGACAATAGTATGAAAGTTTCCTCAGGTATGCTAAATATAGCTTTGTTTGGCAGCAAGAAAAATGAACACGTTGAAGCATGCCTCTCAATTTAAGGAGCAGTTTAATTGTTGTCCGAATGTAATTAATTGGAAGAAGAGAGGATGACTTGAAGTATGTTTCTTTCTCTTGTAAAGTGTCCCTTTGTTCCTTAATTTGTTGATAGCAATACAACAATGTACTTAAAAATGCCATACTTAAATATGTTTGACAACTGAAGAAAAAAATGCATATGAAGACGTTGTAGACTTTGCATGTTATAAGCAAGAACGAATATATAGTACATACCAAGTTGACTTGTTTGAGAATAAAATTTAGGTTGTTAGAGTAAGAAAACATATGTAGCTAATACAACATGGACATGTTGAAACAGTGAACAATAACACATAAAAGTAGATAAAATCAATTTTTCATTTGATGCTAACAAAGGAACATGTGATACAGTCGTTATTTTCTATGTTGAATTGAACCAATAGATGGTGAAACATATAAGTAAATAATACACCTTAAAAAGAAACATAGTCTATTTCTTGTGCTATTTAAGCAATACATTCAATAATGGGAACAATATAAAAATGTGTGTTGATGGAAAGTACATGTCTAGAGGAAATAGAGTACATGATTAGAGCAAAGAAATGAAAGCTTTAAGCAAAATGTGATTGTAAAGACTTTGAAGCAAGCAAGGATTCCTCTTGTTTCCTATGTTGGACATAGGGATTGTCTTGCATTCAAGAGTACCTAGAAAAGGAGAAAGCTGGAGATATGTGAAGGCCTGAAAGAGATTTAAATCTTGATATTGCAGTGAATGTAAGGCCTTGTCTGTCAATGTTTCCAATATCTATTGTTGCATTTTGTAGGGTCATACGTTGTTCTTTATGGATTGTTAAACCCCGTGCCATACAAAGTGGTAGTTGCGTATGTGATCCTCTTCTTATGGGAGATATGGGAACATAATTAGGATTAGAAGCATCCCGTGGTGGTCCTTTGTAGTGGAGTAATTCAATAACAACAAATGATGGTCATGTAGGAGGTTGATTGTTGGAGTTGGAGAGAATGGAAATCACTCTACCAAGCGATCCGTTAACAAGGCTTGCTCCAACCCATAAGTTAGCAGTTAACATTACTTGTTGACCAATAGCAAGAAGGGAATTCAAGGGCAATTGTTCATCATCTATGGATTGATGGACATGTTGATTCCTTTGTTTTGCAAAGCAATGCGCGATTGAAATGTTAAGGTGTTTTAACATGTGCTTGTTGTGCAATGCAATAGACCTATTAGTGGTATACAAGTGGGTGGAATGTTCAAATGTACAGTTCTCTGCATGTGAAAGGGATGAGGATGTTCTTGTCATTAGGAGTGCCCAATCTTCAAGAGTTGGTGTTGCATTTCGAAGGTTCAATAAGAGTTGGTGAAAGGCAATTTGAGAAGGGCTATCTCGATGTTGGCGAAAAATGGTTGACAACGTGACAAAAGTGTTGAATGTAAGCCAAAGAGCATTTCCATGTGACGCGCCTGTGTACTGGGGGATGTCCTTAACAGGGGGAAATTCACCAAACTCACCAAGAAGGATCATCGAGCAACCACCAAAGGGGACTGTACATTGGGAAGGGAAAACTTCATGTAAACGTGCATTAACCTGAGTTAACAATTTTGGGCCAATAAAGCTTATTTCATCAATGAGAATAAATTTGATATGGCAGAGTTCTTCTTGAAGATTTGAAAGGGATTGACCTTTAAGAGGGTGCATTAGAAATGGGTATTCAAAGAGTAGAATGTATTGTAAGTGCATGTATGTTAAAGGCAACAACACCAGTTAGATCTAGGAGAAGTAAAGGGGATGCATTGTGTCCAGATGCATTTTGGAGTGCAGATGTTATGTAAGAAATTAGGTAAGACTTCCCTGTTCGTGCAGTACCTTGAATGGCCATTTTGAGTGGGGTGGGGGTCGTAGTGTTTCCAAAGTGGGAAAGCATAAGGTCAAAGGATATGCATTGGGAGACAAGGAATCAGGTGAACTGGATGATGAAGAGGTGCCTTCACGTAATTGGGTGGAAAAGCGATTGAAGTCAATGAATGATATGGTTGTTTCATGCAAATGTGAAGGGATATTGTTATGTGTCCAAGCATTTCAAGGTCAATATTATAGATGTTGTTTCCATGCTGAATCTAAGAAAGAAGTTCCCATTCAAACATGGTACGGGGCAAGGGAAAGGGAATTGGATCAGAGGTGGAATCATCAGATGGAGGTGTAGAGGGCTCTTCTGGTACACGCTCAACATTCCATACAACATATGTGTCTTTAATACGATGCCAATGAGAAGTAATTTCAAAACTTGTGCTTCCACTATCATCACGGAGGGCACGAAAAGGTTTGTATAGAAGAAGTTCGCTCCAATAGAACGGTACAAAAGAAGAAGAATTAAAGGGAGGAATGGAAGTGAATTCTGGAAAGACTCAAACAATATTGCGACATGAGTTTGGTTTCCATGGATATTTTTTCCTACGAGGTGAGAAAGACCAAGAATGAGCAACTCCAAGAAGGGTTAGATGTTCAAGGGAAAGGGGTCTTTGCATGTATGCAAAAATGAAGAGGGGTTGGAAGGGTGTTAGTTGCATCATTAAAACATGGCGGAAAACACTTTGGCTCACATTCAAGGAAAAAAATGACTAGTTGCAAAGGATAAGAGGGAGTTTTTGGAGCATGTGACAAGTCTCTTGTTCGATGATGTCTCGTTCCACAACTGTTTGTGCAAGGAAACCTAATTAGATGAAGAGCAAGCCTGCCAATTGGTGTTGCATGTGCAAGTCGAGAGATAATAACATGGTAGCTTTATGACTTTAGCTTTGCTTTTGATGCATACTTTGAAATGTATTTGAGGACAACATGCCTAGAAAGAACAGGTTGGAAATCAACATTAGCCCTCCGTATTGAAAGCATGCTTGAGTTGTGAATATTTAGAAGGGAATCGTTTCTTGCAGGATTGCAGGTTTTGCCTCCATTTGCATCAATGAACAAGGAAGAGGTAGGTTGTAGGTCAAAGGGGAAACCACAACGACGTTTAATAGACATTTCTTTTTTACGAAAGAAAGTAGATTATGAACATTTTGTGTGTCTTTGAACACAATTTACAAGTTCTTCATAGTTAACCAAGTGGTTTGATGCATGTATGGATGGTGATCCAAGAATGCATGGATAATTTGTAGCAAACTGATGGAACACAAAGGTGCAAAAGGGATTAGCACGAGGGTTCCAGGCTATAACAAAGTTGTCAAAATATTGTTTTGCATCTTCAAGTGCATTAACATATTCCCAGTCCAATGTGTCCATATTTGGTGCATCTGCTAACCAAATGAAACAATGAATGTGTGTGGATCCCCTATGTTTCCATTCATACCTACATGGGAAAAAATGAATATGTTATAAAGCAAACTTTTCAAGTGACGAACATGAAGAGAAGGATAAGAAGTAAGAGCTAGTAAAAGACCTGCACCAAGAGTTGGTTATATGAAGCCCTTTTTAAAGCACCTCTTCAAGGAATATTTTGAATCTATTATGCATGTATTGTGATGTAATACGTGGGTTGGATATGATGTTGTGAATCTTCCATTGATGGTGTTATTCTGAATTGGTAGGGTACTAGGTAGGCATTAGAACATGCAAATCTGGCCATTTCGTTTCATATACACTAAGGGTGAAGAAAAAGGTTGGTGTACCTTGCTGAGTGATCATATTAGTGAGTTATGCTCTGCTGCTGTTCCAATATGAATGTGACACATGTAGTGTAGACCCAAAATGCAAGACCCTTTCAGGGATGTTGTCCTCAGCTAGGTCTTGCAATTGATTGATCAGCTCAGGTATTGTGGCGGGGAGTGTATCTTCAAGGTTACGTTTGAAAAAAACAGAAGCAGTAACATGTCTTTGATTCCGCATAATCAGGTTGTGTATGTAGTAGTGAAAACGACGGTGTTGGCCAAAATTATTGTCATGATAGTGGATGAGGTGAAGTGCATATTCATGCATTTCAACTTGATGGATGCGTGGTTGTTTAAGCATTGCAACACATGTGGGAAACAAGGTTGGAAATGTCATTGAAAAGAGTCCTTCTATGTTGTAGTCATTAATAGGGGAGATTCCTATGGGGGAGTGGGCCTTCTGGTATGTACAAGAAACGTCTAATTTGATCAACCTCAGTTCTAGAATTTGTTTGTGTTAAAATAAAGGAGGAGGATTGTAATTCATGGGGTTCAAGTGAATTTGGTAATTGTAGAGTAAAAGGTGAAGTATGTTCATGAAATGGTGTATCATGGGTATTGACATGACGAAGAAAAGGGGAAATGTTTGTTGAATCAAGAGGAAAAGAAAATAATGCATTTGGGTTAGCTCGAACATCCTTATAGTACAGATCATTGGCCATTTTGTATTGAAGAGCAACAAGAACACGTGTTCGACTAACAAAAAGTTCATATGGTTTGTTTGTAGGGTTGCATTTGGGAACAACAAGGATGTCAAGGTATCATATTAAATGGGGGAGGGATGTGGCAATATTGGAAATGTATTGGGGGAATCAAATAGTATGACCATAATATTTATATTGACCACCATGGGCACGTGTGACTTGCAAGATTAGGTTAACACGACAAATGAGAATTTCTTCAACTTGTGTAAGTATTGCAAGGACAAGGGGTTGTATGTCGGGGTCCATATTGTATGGCCATTTCTTTTTAAAATACAACGAGAGCATGCTTATGCACCATGGAATTTTTTGGTTGAAACGCCAGGGTAAGAATCACTGCTTATCTAGCATACATTGATGTGAGATAGATGGTCCATTCTTTTATGAAAACATTGATGTGCATCATTAAGGTGCGTGTTGGATGGATTTAGCATGGGGGATGGAAGGGATGGTGTGGTGGAAGGTTTGCCAAAAGAAATGAAGAAGGGACATGCATAACTTGACGAGAAGGTCTATAAAAAGGCTTGACATTTGGTACAAAGGATGATTAAATCGAAAATTATGACTTGGGGTTTTGTTGGTATGGTTCCCAAGATGAGTTGGTCACTTTTTCATGGCACTTAACCATGAGTTCTCATCACATGGCTTCATTTTTCCCATGGGGCAATTTTCTCCATAGGAGGGTGAATTCTCTTGATGTGTAATCTATGTCATATCCATGTAAAAGTGTAAAAGTGAGAATCTAGGGGTGAATCCCCCCCCTAGGTGACAATATGACTTTATTGTTATATCTCATTGTGTTTTGGTGTATGAGGTAACCCCCCCCCCCCCNAAATATTTTTTCTAAACCATTGATTCAAAAAGTGGTTAGGTATATAGTGCCCCTCCAAGCAATAAAAGAGAGAGCACCCCTCATTAGTAGAGAGACTTTGCTTCTTGGAGAAACTTAATATAAAATTATTTTATGAACTTCTCTTTGGGTTATTGATGGATGTGATGAGCTTATTTTCTTGTTGAATTCCTTCTTCCAATATATCTTGGCATTATTTTCATAATTGTGTGTTAAGAAAAGCAACGTCACCTAACAAAATTGGAGGGTAGACTCTCTCTCTCTCTCTCTCTTGGGGCGACTTTGTTTGATGCGGCAAGGGGTTTTACTGTGAATGACATAACATTTTTCATTGCTATTTATCTTCATACTATAGCTCATTGTGATCTCTCATTTACACAATTTCTTTTGTTGATTTCATTTAGATGATTGTTATTTCTTTGGCTAACATTGTTTCTCTTGAATTTGGTAGGGCGCACTTGGGCAAATTGTTACATGCTTGTGGTTGGAAAGTTGTGACCTATGTTGGCGATGTTAAGTGAAGAGAAAGGATCTAAATCAAGCATCAGAATCCAAGTAAGATTACAAAGATCTTATTCCAATTTATTTCCATTCCGTTGTCTATCATTTAAAAGCTAAAATTGAACCCTAAACAAAAATACAAAAAAAATCCCATCAGACAAAGCACATTTTGAAATTTTTGCCACTTGGGTATTTTTCGGAGGTGTCTTGAGCTTCTCTCTTCCCCAGGGCATCATATTTGGGTAACTTCACGAAGCCCAATTCCGAGCACTAGTCTAACAACTAAGTCACACTTATGGTTTTTGGGTTCTTTTGTGGTTTTTGTGATGCCTCTTGCTTGTGAATGCATTCAATTGACAAATCCTTCATCTCAAGCAATTAATTTGAGTGTGAGGGATCCTCTTAAAATTGTTATATCTTATCTCATTTCCCCAAGGTAGCGAACTTGATGGGTCATTCAAACCATAGCACTAATACCCTATATCACTAAGCTAAACGTTTTTACCGAGGAATCCTTAAGTTGGATTGCATTTTGATCATATCTAAACCTTTACTAATCCATATAATCTCACTTGGTAAATATCTATAGATCTAGGGGTTCCATTTCAAGGTATTCATCTCTATTTGTTAGATCTTTAGGAGTATTGTGTATGGAATGTATTTTCCAAAAAGATATATTTTATTTATTGAATTGATACTTTTTACAAGGAGTACAATGTGGTTTTATACAAATCAAGGGTCACCATTAAATGATGTGACCTATCATGTCGTTCATCGATAAATAACAAATTCCTAACTAAGTTACTAAATTATTTAGTTTTATTACAAGTCATCCCTCTCTGGAATACTTCGTCCACGAAGTATTTGTAAGGATGGGTGGCGCGAACGAAAAATATTCATTCTCCCTTGTAGGTTCATCATCTGGTAAGTTTCTCCACTTGATAAAGTATTCATTGACTGATCTGGAGCAAAGTGTTCTGGTTTTAATTTCCAAAATGCATTCTGGTTCCAACACTAATTTTCCTTCATCATCTAACATAGGCAATTCAATTTGTATGTGAGTGGTTGAGTCCAATTTCTTATTTAGTCATGACACATGGAAGACGTCATGTATTTTTCCTTTATTTGGAATGTCTAGAGCATAGGCCACTTGTCCCACTCGCTTTCGAATCTGATATGGCCCACATGACTTGGGTGCAAGTTTATGATTTTTGGAATTTTTTAGTGAAGTTTATTTGTATGGTTGAGGCGAACAAACACCCATTCGACCACTTCATATTCGCGATTGGTTCTTTTTAAGTTTGCTTGTTGTTTCATGCAGTTTCTTGCTTGTTCGAGATGGTTCTTCGAAATGTGGATGATCTCATCGTATTTCTATAGGTAATCTCTTGCTACTAGAACTTTGAAATTGTTGAGGACACATTCTCTTGTTGTAGGAGGTGGATACCCATATAAGGTGTCAAAAGGTGACATTTTTGTTGATGTATGATGTGTACTATTGTACCACCATTCTGCAAGGTGTAGCCATTGTACCCATTGAATTTGTCTGTGATTCACAAAATTCCTTAAGTATCCTTCGAGGCATTTGTTTACTACTTTCGTTTGTCCATCTATCTGGGGGTGGTACGAGGTACTCATAGTTAATGAAGTGTCAACTTGGTGGAATAATTATTTCTAGAATTTTCTCGTAAATTTGGGGTCCTTGTCACTAACAATAACCTCGAAAAACCCATGGAGCTAAATATATTCTTTACATAACTATCTGCGACTTGGCTTGCTTTTGGTTTGGATGAAATACTAATGAAATGAGCATATTTTGTTAATTTGTTAGCGACTACAAATATACTATCCTTTCCTTCTGATATAGGAAGGCCGGTGATAAAATCCATGGACACATCAGACCATTTTTGGATTGGAGTATGAAGGGGTTGTAGGAGACCCTGAGGGGTCACCATTTCGAACTTCTGCCTTTGACAAGTATCACAATCAACCACATATTTTTGGATATCAGTCTTCATTCCCTTCCAAAAGAAGGATTGGTGAATATTATGGTATGTTTTAAAGAAACCAACATGGCCCGTTGTTGGGGAAACATGGTTCTCTTTTAAGACTTGAATTTTGAATTTTGATGAGCTTGGTAAATATATTATTTGTCTGTACCATAGTATGTCTTTCTCCCATGAATATTTGGAGTTTGTTGCTTTGTTGTTTTCAACTTCTTCAATTAGCTTCCTTGTCTCTGGGTCTTTCAAATACTCACTTTGGACTTCTGAAATCCATTCAGGAACAACTATGGATATGGCACATAGTGAGGCATCACTCTGAAGTTTTCTTGATAAGATGTTTGCAAACCTATTCTCCTTACCCTTTTATACAAATTGTCGAAATCAAAGACTTGGATTTTTCTTACCCATTTTTGTTGTTCGAAAGAGATATTTTTTAGAGTTAGAAAATACTTCAGGCTATTGTGGTCTGTTTTAACAAGAATTTTTTCCTTGAACAAATATTGCTTCAATTTAACAAGGGCATGCATTATTGCCAACATTTCCTTGTCGTATGTGGATTTTGTTTGGTCACTTGGTTTTAACTTTCAGCTTTCGAAAGCAATGGGATGCTTATCTTGCATGAGAACAACTCCTAAGCTTTTCCCTAAAGTGGTACATTCAAGGAGGAATGTCTTCGTAAAATTAGGAGTTGCTAACACTGGTGTGGATGTCATTAGGGTTTTCAATTGTTCAAAACAAGTTTACACATCCTTATCCCATCTGAAAGCATCCTTTTTTAATAATGATGTTAGGGGTGCTACAATTTGGGCATAGTTGCGAACAAATCTTCTATAATAACTTGTTAGACCCATAAATCCTCTTGACGATGTAATTGACCTGGGGGACAACCACTCTCTGATCACTCTTACTCTTTGTTTAATGTTGCCGGCTGAAACAATGTGCCCCGAAATTTCTATTTCTTTTTGTTTGAAACTACATTTTGATTTGTTAGCATAAAATTTGTTTTCTTCTAGAAGCTTCAATATTGTTTCTACATGCTTGAGGTGCAAGTTTCAATTTTTACTATAAATAAGGATATCATAAAAAAACACTAGCACAAACTTCCTTAGGTAAGGGCAAAACAAGTCATTCATTACTGTTTGAAAGGTTGTCGGAGCATTGGATAATCCAAACCACATCACTCAAAATTCATATAAACCTTCGTGGGTGTAGAAAGCTGTTTTGTGGACATCTTCTTCTCGAATACGGATTTGGTAATATCCCAATTTTAATTCTAGTTTAGAAAAATATTTTGCACCATGTAGCTCATCGAGCAGTCCATCAACAAAGGGAATGGGGAATTTATCTTTTATGTTGACTTTGTTTAATGCCTGATAATCAATGCAAAGTTTATACGATCCATCTTTTTTCCTAACGAGTATGACTGGTATAGAGGAAGGACTCTTACTTCGCGTGATTATTCCAACGTCTAAGAGTTCCTGCACCAAACGTTCGATCTCTGATTTGTTCCTATGAGATTGTCTGTATGATTTTTTTTCTAATTGGAGCTGATCCTGACATCAACTCGGTGATGTGATCCCTAGAACATGGGGGTGGGAGACCATGAGGAGGGTTTTGGAAGATGTCACTATGTTCCCCCAGGAGTTGTTCTAATTCTCGTTGATCAGTATTTTGTCCTTCGTCAACTGTTATTTCCAAAGCATAACGGTGTAAGAAGAAGGCTTGAGCTCCCTTTTTAATAATCTTTTTCCGTTTTATTGGATGAGACAATTTGGGGAGGTGGGGAAGTTAGTAATGTAAAGCTTATACTTCTTCCCATTTTCATAGAGCCTTATAAATTGTTCTCGTAAGTTTGATTCGACTGTCCCCAACATTTCCAACCATTGTGCACCTAAAACAATGCCAACCCCTCTGATTGCCATAACATACATTGGCGATCTTAGCTTGTAGTCCTTTATAGCTAGCTGTACTTTATGGAATTTACCGTCGCACGGTGTGTTCTTGTTTCCTGTCATCGATGCTTGGAACCTGGAGGTAGGGTAGATGAATACGTTTAATTGTTTTTATACCCTAGAGTCTATGAAGTTGTGTGTACTCCCACTATGGACCAACACCATCACCTTAGCGTTTTTGATATGGCCAAACAATTTGAGGGTTTGGGATTGAGAGATACCTGTCATTGCATCCATTGCGAGTGTTGGTGTGATGTTATCCTCCTCTTTGCCAGTCTCATTGCAATCTGACTCTGTATCGGAAGAAGGTGTGTCGCTTGATTCTGCATCATTATCATCATCCGTATTAATTTTTTCCCACAAGAATATATTCTTATTTTTGCACTTATGTATGGACACAAATTAGGGACGTTACACTTACGACATGGATTTTCGTCCTTTTTCCCATTTGCTCTTAGGTGGAGTGGTATATATCCCGACGAAGGTTGTGATTTTTGCTTTTCTTCAATTAATTTTGCTTTTTTACGGACTTGTTCCATGTCTTTGACGTCTCATAATTTTATCTCGCTTTGAATACTATGTTTTATCCCACCAATGGCAATTTGCAAGAGTAGTTCTTTAATTATATCTTGGACATGAGTGGCCAGGACTAGTAGATTGATAAAGTATTCATCCATAGTTCATTATTGTTGTAAGGGATTGAGCTTGTTGTAGATTTTGACGTCTTCCATTTCTTGAAATCATTTAAAGAATTTTTTCTTGAAAGTGTCCCAGTCTCTAACTAGTATTCCTCCCTTCGTTGATGAGTCCCATCATAAGGACCAGTCACAAGTGGTTTTATCCATGTACATTGCTGCACCATTCAATTTGTTGTCGTCACCATATATATCGTACATTTCAAAATATTTTTCGATTTTGTTGATCCATCGAATCCTGACTCGATTATTTTTGCCATCGAACCTTGGTAAATCAATCTTGACTTTGTGAACGACGTTGTGGGTTGGCCTTGTATGTGAGTTATTGCCTCCTCTAACTTGGTCTCTTAGTGACTGAATTTTGAGCTTTAAGTCGTGAATGTCCTCATCTTTTTGCTAAAGCTTTGCCAATATCTTTTGAACTAGATCATGTTCCGACTTTATGGATGCATCCTTGTTCTATGGAGGGTTTCTCTCCATATTTATTGTATTCATCTTGTTGAGCTTTAGATTTGAGAATATATAACTATTACAATATTGTTTTATAATAATAATTTATTATTAAAAATGATAATAATAAAATTATTATAAAATTTTAATATTTTTTTTTAAAGCTTTAAGTATTAATATTAAAAAGATATATATATATATATATATATATTATAATAATATATATATTAGGTTTTCTTTAAGGGANAGGAGCACAGGGTGGTGACAACAACATGGGAAGGGAATCGCAATAGAGGTTGGAGCGAGCGATGGCGAAAACTGCGGGGATTGCGTGGGTAGGAGCTAATGAGGGGGCCCAACGAAGGAGGGAGGAAGGTGCACAAAGAACAGGATGAATGGGAGGCGATGGGTGAATCATGGGGAGTGAGAGCCGCTGGAAGGGAGCAGGTGGTTGAGCATGGAAGAGAGTAGGTGGTGGAGGTTAGAGCACACAGAGGGGAGAAGGTAGGCAGGCGAAAGCATTGTTTTGAAGGGAGTAGTGAAAGCAGGCAGAAGGGAGAGAGGTAGCGAAGGGAGGGATGGAGGAACACGGACTTTAGCATGGGAGGAAGATAGGATAAAGTGCATAGGGGGTATATGATAGAATGGAAGTGTGTGTATCGTGGGTGCGATGTGCAAGGGAGAGTGACGAAGAATGAAAGAAGAATATGAGTGTGAAATTGTTTTGCCCGAGGAAGAGAAATCCAACAAACCAACAACTCTGATACCAACTTGGAATGTATTTTCCAAAAGGATATATTTTATTTATTGAATTGATGCTTTTTACAAGGAGTAAAATGTGACTTTATACAAATCAAGGGTCACCATTAAATGATGTGATCTATAAAGCCGTTCATTAATAAATAACAAATTGCTAACTAAGTTACTAAACTATTTAGTTTTATTACACTATAAGTGGTAAATAGTTTGGCCTTTGGGCCGAACTTGGGTATCCCCCATAACCATCTTAAATTCACTGGACGATTGATTAGATAGCTTAAAGAGACAAGAATCTTACTCGGTGTGACAACCATACTATCATTGGGGGGTAGGATCCTTGAAGGTCACAACTTTAACAAATGTCTTTCTTTGTCGTCCTAGATAAGATCGTTAATTTGGGTTGCTACAAGAATTGCGATAACAGAGGAAATAACTACTTCTATTGGGAGATTATGATAGGACATATTGTTTTTATTTTTGATGTTATAAGTTATACAACACTTCTAGATCTGCTCAATCTTTCTCCAAGCCTCTTTAGAGAGATTGGAACCCCAAACTTCACAACTGTACAAGATAACGGGGGTGTCAAAATTTTCAAAGAGGAACTTCTTTTTATCCCACATCAAAAGGTTTGGTGATTTACAATTGTTTTCAAGGCCAAAATAAGCTCAACATCCTCCGTCAATCCTTTCCCAATGCTACTGTTCTAGTTGAGGTTGTGATGAATATCAATTCATATATATTTGTGAGAAGACACTTCCTCCAAGTTGCTCTTGTCACACACAAAATTAGCATAAGTGATCTTCTTGGAAGTAATAGTCATAACTTTTGTTTTGTCCTTGTTTACAATGATACCCATATTAAAAGAGAATCCTTGAGAATTCTTAATTATTTATTGAGATAAAAAACACATATTACCATAAAAACAATATCATCATAAAATTAATAAAGAATAATAATAGTAATAAAATTAAGATAAATTGACATAAACATATTTTAATTTCAAAATTTTAAATTTTAATGGTTTCTTTTTATACAAATTAAAAAATAAAACAATTATACAATAATAATACTATTACATTGGAATGTTTTCTTTTTAAAACCAGTTGTTTTGAGGTAATTTACTTATTAGGAACTAAACATGTTATTTATAAAAGTAAAATATAATTAAATTAATAACAGTTTATGTCGCAGGTATTTAAGTTTAAAGTTTGGAATAAAATAAAGCAAAAGCGCCTTGATGGATTTCATTTATTGGGCTTGGATATATTGCTTCATAGAAAGAGTAAATGCTTTAAAAGGCGAGACCAATCACTCTGTGAAAAAAAGAAAGTAATTTATCAAAACAATGATGATGAATTGATTTTAATATTTTAAAATTTTATATATTATAATGCGATATAACATTTGCAAAATTAAAATAAAAAATAAATTTATAATTACAAGTATAATATTTTTAAAATAAAAAATTAGATTTGACAAAATACAATAAAATATAATATTAAAATTAGATTTGACAAAATACAATAAAATATAATAATAAAATAAATTCTTTAATCTATATTTCAAAGTATAATAGTAAAAAACTCGAGTTTTCAGATGCTAATTTGTACGTATCGTCTAATCCTCCTCTCTCCTTAATCAAATCTGGGTTAAACTTGGGTTATCTTGATTTGAATTCCACTTCTTCCAAATGTTGAGTATGGGTTAAACTTGGGTAATCTTGATTTGAATTCCACTTCTTCCAAATGTTGAGTATCAGCGTAAGTTTATTACAATTGGGCATCAACGATTGGGAATTGCACGCAAAGGCGGTTCAGATGCGCGCCGTTCATGCGTTCGAGCTATGGCCATCGAATTTTGACTGGCTATTTGAACAGATACTAAGTCTTTTTGCAATAACAAGATCTTGACTAAACTGCCACTTTCATACATATATAGAAAAATCTGTAACATTGGACGTTCGAATTCTCTGCAGCAGGCTCTGGAAAATGGGGGGCGATGTGTTTTTTGTGGATCAGGGTCTTCACATTGTATTAGACAATGGAATTGTGCGAGTCACCATATCGAAACCAGGGGGAATAATTACAGGCATACGCTATGGAGGGCTTGACAATTTGCTCGAAGTTCTCAACAAAGAAACAAACAGAGGGTCATTCATGTTCCATCTATTTATATTCCCATGTTTATTTATTATATAGTTACCGATATCATAACATCTACTTAACTGTTTTCAGTTTTTCAGATATTGGGACCTCAACTGGAACGAGCCCGGAGGAAAGGATACGTTTGATGTGTAAGTACAAATAGGCGATTTTGGGGAATATTTCGTTATGCATAGGTTAATTAGAGTTTATCCGCAGTGATTCAAGCCAATTTCTGAATTTTCAGATCATGGGGTACTAAGCACATGTTTTGCATGAAGCGATTATTATTATTATTATTTTTAAAATGTGCAAGTTTGAAAATGAGCCTTCGATCTATCTCTATATATCTTCCTCATCTCTAGTAACAATTTAGCTTACAATTAGGCTTAATCAACAATCAGCTAACAAAAAGTGAACATGTCAGGTTTTCAACCAGGCCAAAAGTGAATATTTTTTAGCCACGCTAACTAGATCTAATTGATAATGAGCATTTAATACATATTTAATGCATATGAAACCAGTGTGAATTTTCTTTTAAATAAGAATTGAAGTCAATAATCTTGGGTGAAATCTTGGGCGAAGGGATTTTTTGCTTTTTTATTTATTTATATTTAAAAAAAGGGTTCAATTTTAGAGCCAGTCTGAATGGCCATGAAATCTTCCCTTGTCAAATAGCTGGAGTTACTGATCTGCCTACCTCAGGTTTGATGTACTATTATCTTTTGGTTTTATGATATCGATGCTTGGTTCAAGGAAAATTTTAGGGGTGAAATTTAGCCCATGAGCTATTTTTCCATGTTTTTTTCCGAAAATCGCCAATTTACATCTTTTCAAGCCTTATTATGCCCAATTTTGATGGGGTAAATTTTTCACTTAAAAATTTGCCAAATTATTATATAATATATAAAATCCTTAGAAATTGAAATATATTTAGAAAAATATCGCCAAATATTTTATAGTTGACATTTTAGAATTGGTAAGATTCACCAAGGTTTATACACTTTTAAATAAGTATGGATCCATAAAATTTTACCTACTTTGGTTTTGTTGCATTTATGTTTTAATACTTTCTCTTGATATTTTTTTATACACGCCAAGTGGCACATTATATTTTGGACTTGATCTAGGGCAGTTTTGTTAATTTTTAAAGCATTTATTGCCACCACATTGTGCTAGTGGTGGCTACACGAATAACCCCTTCGTGCTGTATATAATGCCTTCTATGTGTATGCTTATGTTTAATAGTAAAAGGAAGCATTTTCTACAAAAATAAATGAAGGTTTTGGCAAAAGATGGTTAGCAATAATCCTTATTCAGTTAAAGTCAACGCTCATTGGATGTTTCCAAGCTAAGGCTTGCTTGGGTTTAATTATGTTTCAGACCACTTTTCCACCCTTGAAGTACACAAGAACAAAAAACTAGGCATCATGGGGTTATTGTGAATCCATACATGTTCAATCACCATCAACGTATGATGATCAAGTCTAACGATATCCATGCAATGGACAATCCTTCCACCTTTAGATACACACTATATAACCAGAAAAACCTCCCATGGAGACCTTCCTCCCAGATTAGTTTTAAATGTGGATCTGGTAGCTCCTATTTGATTTTGCCCCTTTACCAAGTAGTTGGGATTCACCTTTCCTATCCATAACATGCTTTTCCTTTTTCTCCTATGTTCCCCAAGTGGGGTGCTTGTTAGTTTTTCAAGCATATATATATTCGAGCAAAGTGTTTACTGTTCTTTTACTTTTCTTCCTCTTTAAACAAAACTTAGATCTTTAAACCAATAGATA
>LPNX010953832.1:391666-426704 GCA_001517045.1 Pseudotsuga menziesii
TGCTTTCATCCCTTTTTGGGATGCTTTCTAAAACAAGGCTCATTTTTTTTGTTGTTGGATGGGGTACCCTTTCCTTGCAGGGTTTTCCTTTGGCTAAGAAACCACGAACCAGGGGCATCTAAGCCGTCAAAATCACCCGGGGATTGCACCCGCCCTGGACCACACCAACCCTTATCATGGTTGGATTTTTGGTATCCGCGGGGTTTCGAACCGACGATCATTCAGCTTAGGAGTGTCTTTAACCCCCACCACCGACTGTTCTACATCTCGCGGATAAGGCTCAACTTTGTTCTTGAATTTCCTCCCTTTTCTATTTTCTCTTGCTATAATTGAAAGTGTACCCTATGTTAGATTATCATAACTTTAGTAGTATAATTTCATTGTTTATATTCATCCCACAATCTTAGCATTATCTCATTTCCAGCATAAACAAAATAAGATCACTGAAAGATATTCATGCATAAGAGACATAAAGAGACAAAGATTTATCTTTGGAAACCATAAAGAAGAAAACCCAACAACCTTCTCTTACTCAGAGATAATATTTCAAGATACAATACATCCAGATACAAGCATCACGTGGACAAGATCTAGACAAACCCTAGAGCCAATGAAGAAAACTCTCCAACTATAGTGAACCGGAGATAGTCTTCTACAACACAAGAGCAGTCTTTTTCAGCTTGTGAAAACTTCTCCACTTGTCCTTCTAGATAAGTGCGCACCACTTGAGGTAGAGAGATAAACTTGTTGTTGTGATAATGAAGTGTGAAAGCATTTTATTTATATTCTTCTTTTCACTGGAAGTTTCCACATTTAGGTCGGCTTGACTTTTATTTATTTATTTATCTTTGATTTTATCTTTTAAGTCGACTTGTCTTTTTATCTTATAGGGTTATTTTACCCATTTCATTGGCGTAATTGTGCTCTTCATTTCTTTTCACTTTCTCTAGGACACGTTGAGAATATATTCTGATGGTACATAAACATCAACACTCCCTCTTAGTGAGGAATGTATTCTCCTTTCACGATCTTCAACACTGTTTGTCTTTTGGAGGTTCTTCTGTTGGGTCGACTTAGCTAGTGAAGATGCCTCACGTAGCTACAAACATCAACACTCCCTTTTAGCTAGGGAGGCATCATCATGCTAGAACATATCTGGATATCATCTGAGCATCACAACTGTATCGAACATTTCGTCATCACAAGGAAGGTCTCTTCTGGTTAAGTTCTTCAAACCAGAACAACTGTTCCCACTGGAACATTGTTCCTCACTAGAACCACATCATCTTTCCAAAGATGATATCTGATCTACCTGATTAGCTTGGTCATCCTAGACCAGAGGATTACATCCTTGTGCACTTTGTTACGCTGCACCTGTACCCAACGCACCTTCATGTGTATGCCAGGGAGAGAGGGCCAATTCTTTTGACTAGGAGGGGTGTTATCGAGCAATGGTGATCATGGCTGGGCCCATTGGTTCCTCCTTAGGAGTACTATGGCTTAATGGCACTGTCGACTGCCCTTTGCTAGGGTTTTTAACCTCGAGTTGGTGTCTGGGGCTCCTACGTGTTGACCATTGGGTCACATGGATCCATATCCTGTTTACGTGCTCTAGTGGCCTCTGTTTCAGCTACGAGACATTTGTCTCCCTTCGTAGCCACTTTGGACACCCTCCTGGCACTTCAGTTAGTGGGGACCTACTCTCCCTGGCCTTATCTCCTCAGAGGAAGCCATCCTCCGTGCCAGGCCTTTTTGATGCTTTGAGGAGGGTGTTGAGGGATTTTACAGCATTCTAGGGTTTATATGGGGTATAACGCCCTCCCTCCAGCTCACTCCAGCCTTTTGTTTGGAGTGATTCGCTTATTTGAGCGTATTTTGGCACCTAGGGGTAAAAATACCCTAGGGTAGCCTATACCTCGAGCCTATGTTAGGCCATTTTTTATTATTATTATTATTATTTTGGTTTAATTTTAAGTTAACATTTTATAATTTCAAATTGACATGTTTTAAGGCATGTAGCCCTGGATATTTTGTAAAAAGTGAGTGTGAGATCATATAAATAGATCTCCTCACTTTCGTTTTAAAAACTAGACTGATGGGATAATACACTATGCATCTATTTTACCCTTCTGGGGCTCTTTGAATGGAGGCGCATCTCTAGAGGAAGACCTTTTCTTGGGTTTGATGACGAGGCTTGGTGTTTCTATTGGTTTGATGCTCTTCGTTAAGGTGACGTTGGAATTGTTTGCTTAACACATGCATAAGGGGTTATCTAGGATTGCATCTTGATTGCTCTTTTCTATTTGTTGATGAATGATTTTATGTTTATGGATTGAATGGTAGCCATTAGAGCTGCATTTTGTCTCTAGCTAGGTCTTCTTCAACTTTTAGGCACCTTAACTTTGGAAGTACGTCCTCCCTAGGGGTATCTCTAGGGCTAGATCCTTAGAACTCTATGAGTCGTTGTAAACCTTGGTTAGTCTTCTCTAGGGTTTGCTAGTGTCTTCTTAGACGCCCTAGGTTGGCGTAAGGTAGAGCTATGGTTAGTTCCTTAGGCTTCAAACCTTCTTCCTAACTTTAAAACCTAGTCTAGGGTTAGTTTAGGTTATGTTTTAGGTTAGTCTCAGGTTAGTGCGATTCTAAGTTAGGGTTAATTATTTCCACACCAGCGCTGCCCTTGCATCCTACTTCTCTCTCCATCCACCATCATAGCTCTAATATTCTGCTGCTCCCCTCGCTACCACTCCCTAAACTCTACTCTACCTTCACTTGCCATTTTCCACTACCCAACACCTTTGCTGGGCCTTCCCATACCCTCGATGCCCTAATTACAACCTGCTGCAAAGGCTTTTTCCCACCTTAGCTATTATCCCTAGCTCTTACCCTAACCCTCGACCTACCTTTCCAGCTTGCCCTAGTCCCTTTTTCTACCTCATTGCCCTTTTTCTCCTAATTCCCTACCTTCGCTGCTCCTTAAATAGTATTACAAGCTCCCTCTTTACCCTTGGGTCCGCCCTAAAGGCAACTCTTGGCCTACTACCACACCTCTGGTCCATTGTTGCTACCTCGCAGCCTCCTCCAAACCATCCAAACAGCCTCCTTCCAACCCTTAGTTGTCCCCTAAAACCTTGACTAGACTCTCTTCCTCCTTAGCTGCTATTCCCTTACCCTTGGTTGCCCTTTCTTTCCCTTCCTCACCCCCAGGTCCCCCTTTTTGGACAGCCTTTGGCCTTCTCCTTCCTCGGGTCTGCAACCCTCTGTCACACTTTGTGACAACCCTTCAACCGTCGTTTAGGGTTTCCCTTACAGTGGCAACCCTCCCTTTTCCTATCTTATAACATCTATACACACCAACAAAGGGTTAGTGCATTTCACATATTGTTTATGTTTGTCATTGAATAGAGGACTAATCGACTACTTTATGCATCTATGCTTACTCAAATGCTTGAGATCTGAAACATTGTATTTTCAGTTGCTAATGGACTTTGGTATGCTCATATAGAGTCTGGAACTGATGATCTATCTATGTATAACTCCTACTGTCAGAAGCATTTACAATGAATGAGTGACATATGTTATCCATACTGACACACATACTGATACATAATGGTGATTATTACTGCTGTCATGTTTTGTCATTAAGTGTATTGTTGATATAAGTGACTTGTTTATGTGATGCTAATACTGCTGTTGTCACAAGCATTTACTTTAATGACCAACACTTGCTTCTTGTACTGCTGTACTCGCATGCTTTATATTATTATTTGGTAGTGATAAGTCACTTATACTTGGACAATACCTGCTTATTATTTTTGTTCTTTGCACATAGGAATAATTATTCGATGATCGACTTACCTTTGGTTGAATGCATCCACGTGATTCAGATTTATCCTCATATTACCTTGACTCTATTTTTGACTCCATTAGGCACTGATCACTAACAATCCTCGAAGAAATATCTTTTGGTGTTCTAGTGGCTTCTTAAGGTTTTAATAGGGCTCTCCCCTTGGAGACTTAGGCTTCCAAAGCAGTTGGGAGAAGTTGACTAAGGTGACAGTGGTCACTTCCTCCTCATATGCTTACCGGTGGCTTGGACTGCTATTTCAACCGGTAACACACTTTATCAGTTTAAAATTGAAGGGAGGCCACAATTCCCACGAAGACACTTCTTCCATGCAGTTTCTCAATCCCAAATCGAAAGGAGGCTAACTCCCCAGGAAGACTCCTCTTTCAAGCACTTTATCGAACTCAAACCGAGGGAGGCTACAATCCTAGGAAGACTCTTCTTCCAAGCACTTTATCGGACTCAAACCGAGGGAGGCTGCAATCCTAGAAAGACTCTTCTTCCAAGCACTTTATCGACTTCAACTCGAAAGGAGACTTCAAATCCTCAGGAAGACTTTTCTTCCACATGCTATATCGACCTCAAAATCAAAAGGAGGTTGTACTCCCCAGGAAGACTCTTCTTCCAAGCACTTTATCGATCTCAAAGTGAAAGGCGACTGCACTCCCTAGGAAGACTCTTCTTCCAATTTACCAATCATTACAAATGGAAGGCGGTAATGACTACAACTCGTCCACATTTATGGGCCCATAATTTTAGTCCATGTTTGGATAAGGAGGCTGCAGTCCCCCTAAAGCTTTCTCGGTTATTCTGGTAGGTTGCTCCTCTCCCTAGCTCCACATTGGAGCCCCCCATACCAAGGCGTCATCCCACACTGGTATCCACTCCATAAAGTAGTCTTCTCCATAGTGGAGAATGTTCCCACCGGAACCATTGAGGAGTACGATCAACTCAACTCATTCCATCGAGGAGTACAATAAACTCAACTCATGCGATCAACTCGACTCGGTCCATCGAGGAGTACGATCAACTGAATTCATGTGATCAACTCAACTCTGTCCATCGAGGAGTACGATCAACTGAATTCAAGTGATCAACTCGACTTGGTCCATCGAGGAGTATGATCACAAACCATCGAGGAGTACGATCAACTCAACTTAGTCCATCGAGGGGTACGATCAACTCAACTCACTCTCCACACAGGAGAATGTTCCCACCAGAATCATCCCTCACAGGGATACACTCCTCAAAGGAGTCATCTCCACATTGGAGATTTGTTCCCATTGGCACCATTCCTCATAGGGATACACTCCTCAAAGGAGTCAGGCACATGATATTTCCTACAAGTCAAGTTCAGTCAATTAGTTAGCAATGTTGGATTATCATGAAATTCAATCAAAATGTACATTTCAATGCAAATGATAATCCAAATCCAAATACTTATCTTTTATTGTTTTGTGGGCTCCCTCTTGATCTCTGCCTCCTTGCAAAAATCATGGAAGTCCTCTGATCTTCATCTTCTTTCTTGTTGGAAGCCCATTGAAGAAACTACAACCTGGATCTTAGGATCATCATTCCTAGACTTCTTTTGGTTTTGGTACTCCTTCTTCATCAAGGTTTAAAAGATCATTTTCTTATAGGACAATGGGTACCCTGAGCTTCCATGAATGAAAGTTTGAAGCTCCATCAAGCCTATCTTCAACCTTCATGCTTGTCACCTTAACTGGAGACTGAAAAAAACTGAGATCTGTAATTTGCTGCAGAAACCCTAGTAGGAGCTAGGTAAAAAATGAAGTCTGGAACTTGGAAATCTGATTCCATAGATGAATGTGCCCTCCTAGGGCGAGTTGAATGGACCTGCTTTTCTCTCGAATCTATGAACAAAACAACTAAAAATTGAACCTTAATTTCCCAGTTCTGATATATGATCCTTGAAATCATGTTCATTTAGGAGCATGAGCATCCTACTCTTCCAAGATCGGAAGTTTGAAACTCCCTCCAATCTGTCTTCTACCATGAGTCCAACAACCATCTTGACTGATGACTGAAAACTGAGATATGAAATTTGAAATCTGTTGCAGAAAATTCAAACTTCACCAAAAAAAACTGAAATTTCAGATCTGCAATTTCCCGGCCTTAAATTTTTGGACCCTAAATTTTTGGCCCCTGATTTTCAGACCTAGATTTTTTGGCCCCTAAATTTTCGGGCTGTTTTTTTTTTGAATTTTTATTCAGACTGTGTAACGGCCTCTTTCAGAACAAATCTGATACCATCCTAGATTTTCATAACTTGAGCAGTATAATTTCATTGTTTATATTCATCCCACAATCATAGCATTATTTCATTTGCAACTTAAACAAAATAGGATCACTGAAAGATAGGCATGCACAAGAGACACAAAGAGACACAGATTTATCCGGGGAAACCACAAGGGATGTAACCCAACAACCTTCTCTTACTCAAAGATAATATTTCAAGAGACAATACATCCAAATACAAACATCACATAGATAAGATCTAGACAAACCCTAGAGCCAAAGAAGAAAACTTTCCAACAATAGTGAATTCAAAGATAGTATTCTACAACCCAAGAATAGTCTTTTTCAGCTTGAGAGAACTTGCAGTTGAAGTTCTAGTGTGCTGATTTTAGGGTGATGCATGGCATGACAGATGATAGTTGTCTTTACTTTTTGCTTTAATTGCATTGTATGCTAAATGGTTTTGACTTGAGTTTCCTCAATTTGAAAGTGAATGTGTTCCCCTTATAATGAGTGACCATGTGTTTTGTTTGAGTGAAGTCTTTACCCGCTTATAGATAGATTAATGATGCAACTCGATAGAAACAATTCCCTTATATGCCCACATTTGTTTTGGTTTTGTTTTATCATCCTAGTTTTTGGAAGTGCCCTTGTTACTAATTGCTCCTCGTCACACCCTATAAACTCACCTTCATACAATATAAGAAGGTGAGCTGCGAGCATGTTAGCAGGCAATGCAACCTACTTAGGTTCAATATAAGAATATAAGAAGACAGACATTCTTTTACCAATTGGATATGTTTGGATAGTACTTAATACCTTTGAAGATGGAATTTTGTTAATAAGTGCCATTATCTATGCCTGTGATCTTCTGTCTAAAGATCCAATTAAAGTGATGGCTTTCGTTAACCTTTGAGAATTATAATTTTGTATGCAGGCCAAGTGCAATATCCTTTAATGTGGTTGAGGCTAACAGGGATAAAGTTGAAGTCTCTTTCATGAGGCCATACGACCCTTCAAGCAGTTGGAAGATGGTGCCACTAAATATAGACAAAAGGTTAGTTGTGTATCTTCTCAATTTTCCTTCTATAAAAAATCTTGCAATGGAATGTCTTTCTTATGGTTGTCCTTACAGGTCTTGCACAAAGGAAGGTATTGCATTTTTTCTGCTTCGAATAAACATGTCAACTTTGATCTGTATTAGAGTAAATGATAAGAAACTTATTTATGGGAGATTCTTTCTATTACTCGTCAAGTAACTTTGCCAGACATTTTTTGGTTTTTGTTGTCTGTCTTGTCTAGCTGATTTAGAATTTAAGGATTTCAAACCATTTTCAAGGTCGTAACTTTGCAGAAATTGTACCAACATACACCCAGGCATAAGTAATAGCCTTTATGGAATACAAAGTTCACCATGTTAAAGAGTATAGATATTTTGAAAACCTGCCTAATCTGAAATTTCTACCTCACTTCAATGAGGTCCTGTATTCACATAGATCTTTCAGCCATAGGGCTGAACTGAAATAGTAAAAAATTCACCTGCAAATAAAAAGTAGATAAACAGTGCAAAATACTTCAATACTAGATCAATGCAACAATGCTTACGGCATGCTCTAATCGTGTATAAAGATTCGAAAATTATGTTCATTAATAATGGAAATATAACAGCACATTTCAGATCTGAAGTTTCATCGAAGTCATGCCAAATCACTTAACATTTCAGCCTTGCTGTCCCAATAATTTGACAACCATGAAACTTGTTCAAAACACATGAAAACCAAATTGGAAAATTAGATATGCAATGAGGGGATTTAGTACAGTAATGATACAACTTCTTATTATGACAATATGAAGATAAAGTACAATACCTCAGCTTTGCCAAAGCTGGTACATTAACTCCTTCAGCTTTATCCCAAGCAAGGATTTCTTCAAAGCTTCCCAAACCCTAGCTCGGGGATTAACAATTACTGCAAAACCCAACAAGAAACGATGAGGCCTACCAAGGTATCCCACTTTGATAATGTTATCACCAACCTTGTAGTTGCTTGTGTGAGGTGGATCCATGATTGATGGTAGAGGGGCAAGCAACTAAGGAGGTGAAACCAAGACTGCCTAGACTCCCAAATGGATGGTTGTCAGGCCAATCAAGGCTGTCTTCACTTTATGTTATCTAAGTCCAAGACAACAACTGGGGAGACTCAGATCTACTCCCGACAGGAGAGATCAGACCTAGACACCAGATCAGATCAATTATGGCTTGAGGTATGTAAGGTGTAAGGTAATTAGAAACTCTAGATCTATGGATGATAGTAGTAAGTGGACTAGGGCTTTGGATGAGGGCTTCAGTCATACGAGGGTTGATCCAAAGTGACTTGTAGGTGTAATACTAGATCTAGGGTTAAGGTACTAGTAATCGATTAAGATAATCACTGTCTTGGGAAACGTAACTGAGACAGGGTGAGTAAGGACAGAGTTGGGACTGTCTAGTACCAAAGAGATAGACTCAGTGAGAGATATGAAAATGCCAAGGTACCTGAGTTATCAAGGAGCGGTCAAAATTCGGGGGAAAGAGGTCAACAAGGGGTTAGCGCTATGCTTAGAGATTAGTGCCTGTTCAGCCTTGGGTAATGGAGTCAGTATCAACATGGCGTTTAAGTGAACCCACTTGGGATATGCCCTGATCTATGGACCCAAAATAGGATTTGGCTTGAAAGATTCAGGTTACAGGGAAATCAACAGAAGGAGGGCTAACGCTAGGGTTTGGAGAGGCAGATCTGCAGATCTAGAGCCACCAAGAGACTATCATCTCAGCGTTGGAGTGGAAATGAGATTAGGATGGCCCGATCTACAAACCCAAGTCAGGAAATTTCAGGAAAAATTAGATCTAGAAAAGTCAAACTCTGATGAGGGAGGCTAAGAGGCTGAAAGTCAGTTTTTCAAATCTAGGGCTACTTGGCAGGAACTAGCTCAGTGTTGGGGGTATTCTGGGATGAGGAAGACATGATCTACAAACCCATGTAATTATTTTCCGGAAAAAGTCAACTCTGGAAAAGTCAAATTTTCAGTGGGGCGCTGGGGTTTGAGCAGTCAGAAAGTTAGATCTAGGGCAAACCAGTCACAATTAGGGCAGCGTTGAGGATGATTCAGTGAGGGGGAGGGCCTATCTACAAAACCCAGAAATGGTTTGGTCAAAGATCAAGCGGTTCCTCGATTAAATATTTTTTGGATTTTTATTATTTAGGAATTTTTCAGAAAAATTGAAGAAAAGCAGGTACAATGGATTGAGATCTGAAGAGAAGAGACTTACCTGTTAGATCTTACCTGGAAATGCTTGTAGATGCCTTGATGATGATGATCCCCACCATCCCGATCAATTTGAGGAGATTGAAGCGAGCTCTATGTCCAGTGTTTGCTCGAGGAAGTCAATGCGCCCTCTCTCGTGCACAACAAACGTCAACCATATCAGATTTGCTGTGACATGAGAAAGAAGCTATATGCTGCAGAAAAATAGCAAGAAGAAATCATAGGTCACCACAACACTAATGAAAACTCCTTGATAAAAAACGAAGACAATCCAAGTGAGTTGAGCCCCCCCTGCAAAAACGCCCAAGTTGAAGTCGTCATCCTGTAGACAAGACAATGATCCCCCCAAAAATATAGATCTCATAACAATTTCCCGAATGCTAGGAAGCAAAAGACTTTCCAATCACCATCGAAGAACATCAGATGCAAAGCAGATCCAGAAAATATTTACAAAAAAATCTTTCTATTAATCAGATCTAAGAGCCAAAGACCCCTTACAAATGAGAAACTCTCTCTTTTAAATAGAAATGAGAGAACCAAAATCCTAACCACTTTCAAAATGAGTGGCTAAGATTAAAAGCTATAAATGTTCTAATCAATGGTTGAGATGAGCTCAACATACAATACATGGATCAATATAACCATAAAGTACCAAAGTGGACTAGATCACTCATAAAGAGGGTACCTCGCTCAACAAGAAATAAATGAAGCACATGGTGGGTCTATGGAATGTTAACTAACTCCTTCTGGGCGCCCCATGGCACAATAAAATAATATAATATTTTAATTTTTTGACTTTGTGCCTCCTTGAGGAAATCGTGAGCCTCCCAAAAGCTCCAGAAAATAATATAAAAATGCCCAAAAAATAAGTGTGGGCCCAATTAGGTGCTGCAACTGCTGGAGAAGGTGCAGAGGACATCACACTCATCATCATGACTAATCCCATGTCATTTTCTTGCCTCAGTAGCCCAAATCGATTTCTTCAATAGCCATTTAATCATTTTTTAATCTGCCTCGAGAAACGTGATCTTGCCAAAATAGCCTCTTAGGGTGCTTGCGTTGTCAAACAGAGCCCACCAAGCTCTCTGGGATGGGGGTACTATGGTATAATCAAGTGGCTGCGCCCCCTATGCCCCATACAATGCCCTAGGAGATCCAATAAAAACATCTCCTAGCTTAGACACATCATCCAGTGAAGCAAAACTGCATCAGAAGGGTAAAATGAGCCTGATCATCTCTGCAAGTGGCCGGAACTGAAAATAAGCTATCTTACTAGACTCAGAGAGTCCAAATCCATCTAGGGTGCATACTTATACCCTTTCCAGGTCTCTGCCTGATCATCAACAATATCCAATAGACAATATAATCACTCGTAAATGACCAGATATCGATAATATAACTCAGGCTATCATCCATTAGCTGCAAGTTTTACAAGGCTAAGACATGCTCTACAAATCATTTCAGTAACAATCATAACAAGTAGTAGTCACCTCATTTGCGGTACATCAACCAAATACATATATAGGGTTTTATTTATTATTTACTTAAACCAGACTTTCAGGACTATACTCACTCATAGTTGTAGTCAATTTGCTAGTGAAGGGTGAAGGCTGAAATTGACAAGGCTAGGGCAACGGATGACTACCAACTTAACATCATGACAATTTGGATATGGAAAGGGAATACTCACTATAACCACATACCGGACAAACAACAACACAGGGAATGGCAGTGCCTCACAAATGGTTAAGTTGTTCAGAGAGTGCTTATTCAACTTAGGTATCATGTCTACAACAAGTTTGATCCAGGTTCATTAGGACCATCAATTTTATTAACACGACCTTTTTGGCCTATACGTCTTTTTGGGAACTTCACCAGTCCTTAAAAGCACAATTAACTGCAGCTTTCATCCAGGACATATTCAAATTTATAAGGTCAACAATATTTGGATATAGCATATATTTAACCATTGCTTTTTAACCATTTGCTTTTGGGACCTTTTCTTATACCCTTTATGGAGTATTTTAGCATTTAATTGCTCATGCCCTTTGCTTGTATATGTTAAGAAACACATTTTAGAATTTACATTTTCTATGGGCGCATATATAAACATTTCCAATACAAGTAGTACATGAGATTTCAGTTTTAGCCAACAACATCTCAAGTGACTAGGGGGAGTTCTGCACAGTGCCAAACATCGGGACAACCGACCAGAATGATTTATGCATACAATCCAACTCACCAAAGGCAAGTTCTGTCACCAACTCAGAGCCGAGACACACTATAAACAGGAAGGTTTGTCCAACAAAGGTTCTAGCGGGGAAATGTCTTCCATGCCATAAGTCAAGTAGCAAGTCAGGTTAAAAACAAAATTGGAAGGTAATGGATGGGTGGAGACAGTGAAAGATGAGGCCAACGCTAGCAATCCAAAGAATGGTGGGAATGACTACCTCTATTCTCCCTAGGGAGGGTAAAACCAATGAGTATAGATCAGGAACTTTCAAGTCTAAATAGGGACACCAATACATAATACAAATACATCCAAGTCCATATATTTATGACCGCCAGATCATGATACTAAATGCTAGTATATGTCACAAAGATGAGTATAAGAGCAATGATAACCATAACACAATAAAATAAATGCCGAGTCATAACCATGCAAATAATCCATTTGAACCATCATCTGTCCAATAAGAAAACACTAGAACTAATCTGGGCATCACTAACTGCTCTGCAAATGACTGAATGGCTACATCAGTCCTTGAATCTGAGTGTCCTCAGACTCAGTCCTGACATGGGAGAGTATAATAGTCCACTAACAAAATAATGATCCGTCAAAACTGCTCATCTCAGCATCTCATATGTAAGAGATCTCATTGAAAAATGTACTGTATCTGAAAAATAGAATATGGTAGCCTGGCTACTATATATGTGATAACAGATATACTGGTCTCTCCAAGTCTGCATCTGTGATGTCCCCGATCCAGAGGATCAGAGATTTTTTGGTTGTGTATTTTCTCAAACAGTTTGGGTTAGATTGATTTATAACTTTTATCGAATATTTGCAATCCCATAAAAGTGATATGCAAGCATACATAAAATGGGAAAGACAATATTGGCTTTTTGTTATGAAATGGATGGATATAACAACGAAATCTACTGGATGCTGTAGGAGCTAAACCACACCAAGAGTACTAACACAATGGACCTGGAAGATGAATGCAAATATGAGCGGCAACAGTCTCTCCAATCCAACCTCTAACCCTCTCCAAGATGATGGCGAATCCAAAAGATGAAGCTCAAGTAAGAACCCTGGATGTGCCCTTCTCCTTGTCTAGCTAGGGTAGATATTTCACCACTGAAAGTAAACCCTAATGGGTGGATGGAGTTTTCCAATCCCAAATGGAAACTTTGGACTAACCCCCATAGGGTCTCATAGACAATGTCCAAAATCAATAAGCATGTCCAATATAGTTGAGTTCTTCCCTTATTATTTTCTTCTTTGGCAAAACACCATGGGCAATACCATGGGTCACCCAAAACCACAAAACCAAAATAATCTTGAGATAAGATGATTTTAGCCTAGGGGAGTCTAATAGGCTACATGGTGGTCCTATAGGCAACATCACGCGGAGGGAATATCACATGATCAACAGGATAGCATCACACCAACTGTCCTGTTATCACAAATCTTGTAGTTGCTCCTTAAGGTGATCCTATCCAGGATGGTAGAGGGGAAGCAACTAATGTTGTGACTTACGACAACCAAGACCTCTGAATAAGTTTAGTTGTCACAACAGTCAAGGCTATCAACACTTTAGGTCAAACTGATAGTTAAGCCTAGGGGGCATCCCTATGGTAAAGACAACCTTATAAATGAATAATCTAGGTGGATTATGAAATGTATCTTGATGAGATCTCTTAGTCTTAGGGTTAATTAGAGATTGGAACAATTACTAAGAGAAAAGCCTGCCTATGTAAAAAGACCCAATTTGCCCTAACTAGGGTTTAATTAGAAATTCAAATGGAAGGGGAAACGGGTGAAATTAAATGAAATTAGGCACTGAGATGAATTGCTAGGTAATAGATATCAATATGTCAATTACAAGTGATACTAGAAATACCTAGATCAAGGTTCAAGCCAGAATGATCAATTCCCCGAGGGCGATTTTCCCCAAGAGAGCCCAGTGCTTTGAATCGGAAAATGGAGTCCAGTTAACTTGAAATTTGGTCTCTAGAGGTTTTAAGTGATTTCCAACTTGGGTTTTTAATAGTAAACGTGGCCACAACCTGAACTAAGTGAGCCTACAAACTAGGGTTTTAAAAGAGGGTTTTTATTTATTATTATGCTTGGGAAAGGAAATACTGAAAAATAAAAGATGGAAGAGTTTAACTTACCTGGAAATGAGAGATGCCATGTAACACCCCGGTTTTGACCCCGTTGCATTAATGTATATGATGTAAATATTATGTGAAAACATGACAAGGAGCTCAAGGCCAAGGCCCTGTCATTGATTGATGTTGGATATAGGTGATCATGGTTGATGCCTATGGTTTCTGTGCTAAGTTAAGCATGTTTGTAAACATCATGTAAATATGCAAATTAATGAAAACCCACAGCCAACTATGTCAATGCAACGAATAATGAGATGGGGGCATGATTTTCTTAAGGGTAAAGGGGTGGGAATGTTAACCTTGAACCTGTTTGGGGAAAAGCCATGTGTCATGGGGAGAACCCATCAGAACTGTCAACTACCCTCTTTCTTGTCTTTTCTTCCTAACCTTTATTTCTGCCAAAAGGTGGTTGAGGTAGTTATTGCTGAAAGAGGAAGAGTATGGGCAATTTGAATTGGGCAGAGCACCTAGTTCTAGAGTGTCGTGTTTTGCTTGCAGGGACAAGAAAACACCAGAATCGTATGTCAATTTGACCCATGCGTTCACTTTTGGTTTTACTCTCCCGTTTGGAGAGCTGTGAGACGTTCTGGCTGGGGGGGGGGATTCGAGGATTCATTCATTTTCTTTCATTCATTCACCATCTTCACTCCTCGTCGTCGTGTGGAAGGGGAGAGCAGCAGAGCTCCTCCTGTATGTATCCTTCGTGTTCTGCGAAGTGTGTTTTCCCTAGACATTGTGGTATTTGCTGGTTGCAGCGTTATCCTAAACTACAGAGCGTATTGAGACCCTGTTACTCGTGTTCAGAGTAAGCTTGTGATGTAGAGTCTCCCTGTGGTTGTTGTGTTGTGAACCCTGGTTCGGGTCTGACTGTGTGCGAGACTTAGGAATGGGAGAGACGTGAATGTGCTTGATAAACCTGGTGTGGGACCTCACAGTAAGATAAGAGCGGCTGGTGAACCTGCCATGCACATCCTGAAGAGCACTGGAAGGGAAGGTGTAGCCTGAGGGACTGTGGAGCAAAGAAGGGGACACTTCCTTGTGTTGGGTGTGTAGGCAGAGGGGGATTTAGGCCAGATAGATCTTGTGATGGTGCCCTTAGCTCTGTAGATGAGCTCACTAGCTTAGCAGTTCTTCCTGCCCATTGCCTTAGAAGCCTGATAAACCCAACTGGAAAGATGGCTTGGTTGGCAGCCTGTTAAACCCATCTGTTGGCTTGGCTGTGTCTTTTGCACCTGACCTTGTAAGTAACCTTTGGCTGAACAGTCTGTTAAACCCAACTGTGAATGCTGGCTTGGCTAGGTAGCCTGATAAACATAGTAGTGAGATGGCTTGACTGTGTACAGTTTGTTAAACCCATCTGTTAGCTTGACTGGTCCCTGAGGTGAAAGTTGGCTTGACTATGATCAGTCTGTGAAACCCAACTGTGAGATGGCTTGGCTGAATGGCCTGTGAAACCCATCTTTTAGGATGTTTTCCCTTACAGCCTGTGAAACCCAACTGTGTTGGCTTGGCTGAGTTTGATTGCATCCTTGGCTATGTATGAGTCTGTTAGTGTTCCCTTATCCCTGTAGGAAATCATGCCCAGCTTGGGGGTGGCAGTGTTGCTGAGAGATTAAGGAGCACACTGGCCTATGGTTGGGTGGAACGTTGCAGTGACATAGCTGGTTGCGGGACAAGCTTTTTTCAAGATAAGCGTTCTTGTCTACATAATTCTCTGTAACTGTAATTCTTGCATTGTATTTGCTTGATGGAATGTGATGAACATGTTGCTGTGTTGAGTTATGCATTTTTTCTTGAATAACTGCAATTATAGGCATCTATGTATGTTTTTCCTTCAATGCATTTTACTAAGTTGCAGGGTAGATTGGCCAGCTTGGTAATGGTCTGGATGATCAGATCGATCCATTAATTCAGTTGAAAAGTTGAGTTTTTTGCTAGGAATCCTCATTTGCGCAGTTTGCGGGATTAAGGATGTGGGATGCGGAACATCGTTTCGCAGATTTTGGTTTCCGTAGATTTCCCTTCCGCAACTTTCCTTCCGCAACTTACGGGATGCGGGATCGCAGTGTTGCGATTTCTATATTTCCGATCCCGCAAGGTGAAGTTTCTGCACCGTTGATCTTCGCAGGATGATTCTCCGCCGTTGATTTGTTTCCGATGCGGGATGCAGGTTGCGGGAAAGTGTTATTGAAATTTTGTAACTTTCGACCCCGCAACTCGGGCTTTCCGCACCGTTGATTTTTGCGGGTGATTTCTGAGCTGTCGATGTAGTTCTATCTGTTGTGGGATCGCCTGTGATCGTTGGTTTCCGTTGTGTTTTCTCTCTGTCGTTCGATCTCCTCTAAGATTCTTCCTTGTAGAGCATTGGATTGATTGTTGAAGGACGAGAGGAAGCATGGCAGTGTTGGAAATGTTGAGATGTGGTTCACGGCCATGCCCTGTGTTCGATGAACAGTGAATGTTCGCGATGAAATTTTAATTCCGCATAATGTTGGGGCATGGGTACATGACATGCCATGAGATGTTTCCCTTTGTCCAACATTGTCAACTTGGAAGCTTAGTTTTATCCTCGGTTGAAGATCTGGTTTACCCAGTGCACCCTTCCTACCAAAGACAAATAAACACAATAACTAAAACTAAAATCGTGCTTAATTTGAATCCAACAATAAAGAAATGCTTGCAAAATAAATCAAGGAGGAAGCATGAATTGAATGCCAAGCAAAATCGATAAGAGAAACCCCCTTGAAACGAGAGAGAGAGAGAGATGCCCCTCTGAATCACCCTCTACCAAGTGCACCCTCCGACAATGTTAGATCACAACAAAGATATGCTGAGAAAATAAAAGATAAACGTCCAATGCCCAAAGAGACTCAGAAACACAAGAATCACGAACTTCTTAGAGATTTCACAAGTAAGCCAAAAGATATTCTATTATTATTTCCATCAAAGAGCCAAATTGCCGATGGGATACAATGAGGGGTATCCTCTCTTAAATAGTTTTGAGAGACAACAAATCCCTAACCAACTTTTTAATCGATGGTTGAGATTAAAAGATAAAATGATGATAATCAACGGTGGAAATTATAACTTCTCACTCACATGGATCAACTAGACAAATACAATTGAGGGGGGGCAAATTACCTCATAAAGCCCATTTTTACAAGATAATAAATAATTTTTTTTGCAAGTTTGAGACTTAGGGGACACGTGGGGGTGGAGGGGGGGTCATTAGGGGGTCCCCGCTTACATATTTTTAAAGATACAACTTGATTTACACTTTTGGCCATTTTAATCAATTTTGCCCCAAGGGGGAAATGAAGTTTATGACGATCACACATAATACAAGTGCCATGAAAAGTGCCCAAAATCATCTCGGGATCCATGCGAACAATACCGAAGTCACACTTTTCCATTCACATGCCATACCTTGGTGACTTTGATAATTTACAATTAATTAGTTGAAATACTCTGTAAATATTCAATACGGCCATAGCTAACTTTTCCGCTGCTCGGAATCGTAATCTGAGTGTACCAAGTGATCCAGAGACGTAAAAAATAGGCATAATGACTACTCATACCATATATGTCCATTTGAAAATGCATTTGAAGGCCAATACCATGTCCAATAATAAAAATATGACCATACATAATAGTAATAAACCATGAAACTTCAATATAATAGCCAATAATCATGAACTGAGCTTGGAAATGGTATACTGGACACATTTGGAGTATAAATGTGCAATCTTGAACATGTAGCCAAATTGCCTTAGAAATCGTGTTGACCAGGTCAAACTAGGTTTGACTTTGACCAAGTCAAAATACTCAAAATAAATGTTGAGCAATAATTTGGATGATCTTGTATGCATCATGGATGAATATGGATGAATGAAGCTCACATGATTATGTTAATAGCCAAACTTAAAACATCAATAGCATGACAATGGTACATTAACATAAATAAACATATGACTTGAGTTAGAGTAACCATTAAATCCTTTATAAATCCCCATATATATGCTCACTTGCAAACTTAACAATCCACTATGATGGGTGAGGTGAGTAAAACAAGGCTTAAGATAAAGGGAGAGACTTTTTGACTTTAACATGTTGATTTTTCTTGAGCAACATCGAGAGCCATTCTCTTAGGGGACAATCTGGTGAAGGACCAAGATGTGGAACCAGTCCAGCACTGGGGGAACTCAACCTTGAGATGAGTATCCATTCTGTTGAATGGGGACATTTGGTCAAGGACCAAGATGTGGAACCAGTCCAACACTGGGGGAACTCAACCTTGAGTTGAGTAGCCATTCTGTTGAATGGGGACATCCGGTCGAGGACCAGGATGTGGAACTAGTCTAGCATTGGGGGACTTAGCCTAGAGCCGAGTGTCCATTCTTTGAATGGAGGCACCTGGTCAGTTACCAAGAAGATGAACCAGTCTAGTACTAGGGGACTTAGCCTAGTGCTGAGGGCCATTCTTCGGGAGAATGGAGGCGCTTGGTCTGTTACCAAGTATTTGACCTTGGGTCCAATTATGCAGCCTATGGCTGAGGCACCTGGTTTGTTACCAGGATATCACTATAAGTCCTAGACCGGGTCTAGGCATGTGAGACACTCCTACCCTCGATCTGTGGGCTTTGTGATCTTCTCCAAGGCTTAGCTACCCTTGGTTAAGACACCTAGTACCCGATCTTGGTGGCACATGGAGTGTGAGATAAAAGCATTAGTAATTATCTCTATTTATGATGATGTACTTTGAGTGGGGATGAAGGACCCCTATGACCACTTGTTTTGACCACAGGGGCACTTAAAGAAGGCTAAAAGTAAAAGTCAAAATTACATAAGGACCCTTAGATCACTAAGGAATCAAAGTGAAAGTGCAAATAGACCTTTAGTACCACTAAAGGTAAAAGTCAAAGAAATAAAAGAATAAAATATTATTATTTTGTTCTTTTAAGTTTTGGTTCACATACAGGTGATTCAAAGGCTATAAAAGAAGATCAATCCATTTCATTTGAACACAGAATTGCTTTTCATCTTGCAACTGCTCAAGGAAGATTTTTCGCTGGTCTTGAAGAGAAGTACAATTCTTGTGGTTATGCCCTAGCATGGAGGATTCTAGCTAGGGCACTTGCACATATTACAGTAAACCCTCAGCTAGGGTTTCATGGTGATTTTTTGCAACATCCTCTTCTCTACAGGATAGGGCATCACCCTATCCGTCACTTCATCTGTTGCAACTACACGGGCAGCCTTCAAACCCTCACCGTCAGCCTCAGCAAAATCATGGGCAACCCTCGGATCTCACGAACAGCCTCCTCTTGGATGCTACCTGTCGCGGGCAGCTCCAATAGGAGCTTGGGCAGGTTGAACAGAGCCCGGGTAGCTCAGTACAGGGCTTGGGCAACTTCTGGGCAGGCAACCGTACACTTGGGCAGGCAGACAGAGCATTCGGGCAGCAGTCTGGGCAAGAAGAATAATCTCGGGCAACAGTCTGGGTAGGAAGAATAATCTTGGGTAGCAGATCTGAGATTCCGGGCAGCAGGGAAGAATTAGGGCAAAAAGCCCTAATCTGTTTTTTTTATGTAAAATTCATCATTTGTGGATTTTTTATCTGTGGATCAAACTCATTAGGGTTTGAGAATTATTGAAGACTCAGACATCTCATTTAAGAGATGAATTACTAATGCTTTTGGGGTTTTTGTCCTTTAAAGGTTTCCCCGTGAAAAACTCTTGTGTTAAGTGGGTGTGATGTTTTTACTGCACTTGTCTTTTGTTATCTTACAGGCTGCAAAATTTTAAAGAATACGTGCTAATGCTAAAATTCAACATAACATAGTGATATTTCTGGGGAAACAGGAATCCACTTGTATCCATGAAAAACAGAGAACAATAGGGAATGAAAGTGTCTCACAAATGAAATAAGTTGATTTGAGGAGTGTCCATTCAACTTTAACAAATGTCTACTACTCACATCCAAGTTTCACTCAAGCTTCGTGAGGATCTTTTCTAGTACCCTTGTGTTGAGTACACACGAAACCGTAGTGAAGAGATCCTAGGGGACACTTAGAATTAGTTGTCCCTTCCTCCATCTCACATCACAACCTGTGGGCTCCGTGAGGAATAATCATTACATTTCAAATAATATGGCCAACAATCTTTAGATTTAGCATTTATTTAGCCATTGCTTTTTTAGGCCTTTCACATTTCATTTCATAGCCCTCTTTGTTGTGCTTAAAATAACATTTTATTTTCAAATTTGCCATGGGCTTGCATTTTAGAAGATATACTACAGATTACATAATGCATGTAATGATGGTAGAACATATTGCTTCAAGTTTTAGTTGACACACCTCGGGCAACTAGGGGGACCATCCACAATTAGTACCAGACATTAGGGGCAATTGACCAAAGAGGTCAAGGCTTCGACAAGTTTTGTTGCACAACTCAGAGCTGAGACACATAACAACATGGGGTTTGTCATCATAGAGATCCAAGTGGGGGAAGAAAGGTCTTCAATGTCCCAAGTCAAAGTTTAAGTTTGGGATAAGTCTCAAGATGGAAGATACAGATGGGTGGAGGAAGTGAAACATGATGCCAACACAACAAGATAGGATAAGTCCGCATAAGGTAGGCAAATACTAGTGAGCATACATAATGGCCTTACATAAAAGATCATTTAACTATTCATAAAACAAGTTACTCCTCCAAATGAAGTGCTCCTCCAAATGGACATGAACCCTCGAACCATCTGCCATGAAAACCCTTGGAATCCCTTAGTTGATGGGCATTGCTCTCAACATGGCTAATATGACATGTGTGAATGCAATTACATGTTAAATAAATCCTCAAGATGTGAAACGATCCAACAAATGTGAACAAGTGGTGGTCAAAGGAGGCTCTTCTCCTCAAACATTGTATCCATCAAACCTCTCAATCCATGTGATGTGGTAATGTGAGAAGAAATGTGGTCCAAGGATGCAAGAAGCTCATACAAATCCATATCCTGGTGATGTGGCATGTCTCCACATATGTGACTATGCAAAGGGATATGTGAGATGTCCCCTTAGTTGGATAAACATGCATGAAATTGTGTACATGAAGGATCCAATGGTGAAATAAGCCACACATGCCATCATACTTCCAAAATGTAGTGTTGTCTCTAAAAGATGATCCTCAATGGGAGAGAATAGGCATCAGAGGTTGGAACCTATGGCCATTAAGCAAAAAGTCCTCGATAACGCAACCTGCTAAACGTGGTCTTCGACATGGTACAACTCCTCATGAATCATGAGTGGCAACAATCGCAAAGAGGGAGTGTTAGTTTTTGGTTGCTCCAAAAGTGTTTTCACATATCTAGGGGAGCACTTCATGTGATATGGAGGGCTTGTGGTTCCCTAGCCCCTTTGTTGTATTTTGGTTGACTTACATTTGGAGAGTTTGGTGGGTGTATGCTTACCTAGGGATTATTGCTAGGGAGGTGTACTTATTAATATGGTAGTTGGCACATGTGTGGCAGTTTGACATTTTCTACAAGGGCACACTTGTCAAGGAGGATGGGCACTTGGGACATGTGGTGTGACCACCTTGGAGGAGGACATTATGCACTTGGAGTTTGGGCACGAAGCCTTACGAGCTTTGGAGCCACCTTGCACATATGTTGAGGTGGAATGCTTGAGTGAAGGATCCATTGTTTGGATGACACACCATCTTGCTAAGAGGAGCACTTGACATCTTGACACCTAGATTTGGAGGGTATCTCACCTTGGGGTTGTACAAACCTTATTGTGCCATGTGGGATTCATGATTTGTGAAGCGCTCCACTTGGGGATTTGTAATGTTCTGTTTGTACCTATGTTGCAGGGGTGCTCGTCCCCAGGGGTTGGGTTTGCGTCCCTGTCCCGGGTACTGTCCGCAAGTCCCGGAAACCGGATCGGGTACTTCGTAGACGTCCCCTGAAGTCCTCGTCGAAGTCTCCAAGTATCGGGTATCTTTGGCCCAAAAATATGAAACTTTGCTCATTTTGGGGACTTCAGGGAAACTCCAGTCTTAGAAAATTAAAAAAAATTATTTTTTATAAAAAAAATTACCTTTACAAAGAGGGTCAGGGTAGGCATGGGTCCCCCTACCCTCTTAAGACCCCGCGAGACTGTCCACTTCTCCCAACGCAGAGTTGAGTCTTGTCTTTTGTTGGAGCCCACAAGAGGAGAGCTTGCTGCGCAGGATACAGGAAGAGGAGAGGCAAGACAAGCTTAGGTTGTCTTAGACTTAAAAGATTTGTCCTTTTAAGTTAATGAAATGGCACTATCTAGCTTGGAGGGGCTGGTATCTATTCTTAGACTGTTTCTTTTATGACTCTTTGCCTTATTCTTTTATGACTCTGGATCTTGTCATTGGAATTTTCTTTGCATAGTTTGTGTTTATTGTTGATCCTTTGTGCAAGTTGTTCCAATGTTGTTGCACAGACCGTATTCTTTGTCCTTCATGAAAGATAGAAAACCTACTTTGTTGATGTTTGTGTAGATGTTTCTATGCATGTGTATATTTCTAATTTTGAAAAACCAAAAGCTCCATCAACTATTGTCATGTTTATACTTAAGGTTCACATGTGGTTCCCACTTTATATCAATGATTTATGAACTTTGAAGCAATTTGCATGTTAATTGTACTTGTTCTTATTGAAATTGAATACTAGTGAAAAACAAATTGATTTAATTTTATATTATATATATATATATATATATATATATATATATATATATATACAGTACCCCTGACGTACCCAAGTCCCCTGTTTCAAAAAGTGGCGTCTCCGTCCCCGTGTCCAAGTTTCCTAGCAACTTAGGTTTGTACAAACAGGGAATTAACTAATGACTGATGCCACATGGGATAAAAGAACAACATAAGCAGTGATATCAAGTCATCAATAGATAGAAGAGGGTCACCGAAGCAATTATCAACTGACATTCGGAGCATGCAGGCCATAACTCAATTTACATGTGACGTGCATCATTTAAGTTGCATGCATGCAAAAGTAAGTCATGCAAGTTAAGTTGCATGAATGCAAAAGCAAGTTCATGCAATCTCAACTCTATAAAAGATGCAGATCGAATCTTTATTCATCCATATGTTATTATTCATTATTGAGATTCGGTTTTGAGAGCTCTAAGAGCTATTGAGGGTTGAGGGTGAATTCCTTAGACAACACTGGGTTCAGTGGCGGAATCTATCCACCCTAACCAATTCAGAGGATAGATCATCTGGATCTATCACAGTGTTTCAAGACAAGGAAGATTGGAACAATTAGGGCAGAGATCGAGATTGTTAACAGCAGAATCATTATTATTTTGAGGATCAATATTGAAGAGTTGATTAGTGAGGGCGCATCATTTTTGGAAGTCTGAATACAAGAGAAATGTTCATTTGCAGGCATCATTGGAGCAACGTCTTCCTCTCAAATAGCTATCTGGTCATTCATCAAAGTTGTGCTCAACCTTGGATACCATTTATCAATTTCGGAGGGCAGCAGTTCATTATTTTAGTCACCTGTGAAGAAGGTCAGGGGTCCGTGGTTTTGGGGAACTTGATCCACCCATAAGAAGAAGCGTGACACCAGATTGAAGAAGGCAACACAGAGAGGGCTCATGCATTCATTCAAGGAAGGAGTTTGAAGTTACATGAGGTTGTGATCACCTTCTAGAGGGCTTCATACACCAAAGTAGGAACATGATCTGTTTATTGGGTCGTTTATCCTCCTAGCTGGGCACTTTTTCTCATGATACACAATCCCATCACACGCTATATTCAGATCTAATTATATACCCAGCTGCTACAGCCGTCTCACAATCAGTCTTTTGCTGCTACAGTTCATTCATTGGAGAGAGGCGTGATCTTTTATGTATGTAGATTCCCTTATATCAAACCACGATCTATTAAATAAAGGCAGCGATCTGTTAAAATCAGGCTGCGTGGGTTAATGTAGAGGTCGAGATCTCCATCCAATGCTAGCGTCCATCATTATAAGGCTGTATCTGCATTAAGGAAGGCGTTTAATTCCACGGGGAACGCATGGATGTGGTGCAATTGGAGGACATTACTACATTGAGAAAACTGTATTGAAGATTATAGAGAATGCATGAACTGAGAAAGGCTGCTACAGCACTACTTGAATTCCCTAACTTCCAGGTTTGACTATTTCAAGCATATCTGATATAAAATAGTTATTTAATGCTGCCATAAATTATACAGCACGTTGTGTATTGTTGGATGCTGGTAGCCAAGTCTTAATACAATAAATTCTTTGGTCAATATAGTTCTGTTCATATCTATACATCGATATATCATATTGCTAATTGTCTTGCAATGCCATGAGAAAACCATTAATTATAAACCAACAAACCCACCCATTGATGTATGAAGTGGTTGATGATAAGCAGTAACCAAAGAAGTTAGTAATACACAATCCGGGAAGGGAAAAATTAAGATCAGATTCAAGGTGGAATATTACAGGATTTGTTGTTAACTTTAGCCAAGGGTTTACTTGAGGACTTGGTTCATGTATTATTGTTGGCCTTTGTTACCTAATCAATCATATATAAAGGGAGGACAGTGTCTTTGTTATCACTTGTATCGTTTCTTAGTGATGTGATAGTTGGTGTGATGCTAGCGATTGGAGGATCTTGGAAGAACAATTACTTACTTTTGTAACATAAATGGTGTTTGTGAGAGGCATGTGCTAGGGTTCCTTGACTCAACCATTCCTCCTCAACATTGTGCAAGATGGCTCCAATGCTCCTAGGGCTCCATTCCCAACGTCGAAGTGCATGATGCTATCCTCCAAGGTGTTTACTCCACATGTCCTAAGCACCCATTCTCCTCAACAATTGCACCTCTGTAGGAGATATCAAACTGCCACAGGTAAGCCAACTACGCCATCAAGAAGTGCACCTCCCTAACACTAATCCCAAAGTAAGCATACAGCCACCTAAGTCACCTGGTTCGAGTTCGTGTTCGAATTCGACATGAATGAAATTTGGAAAAAAATCGTCAAACAATTTTTTTTTGATAAAATTCGTCATTAAATTCGTATATATATATATAAAATTACCAAAATTTTATTTTTAATAATATAGTTTTTTAATTATACAATAGAGTTTCTGATAAAAATATTAAACATATATTATGTAATTTTATTGTATCTAAATTTATATTAATATAAACCTAACCTAACTTGAAGAAATTATTTTACAATTTAAATTATAATATTGTATTACAATTTATATATTATAATATATGTAATACTTTGCATTATATTATATAATATATCATGTAGCTTAGAATATTTCAGGTCGATAAAAAAATATATCACAATGCTTACCACACTTCCAGCTATCCGTGACATATTTTGGATGTATTGCAAAATACAATTGATCATTTCCCACCTAAACGATTTGACTATTGACCCACAAATCCACCTTGCCCTCGAGTTTCGACTTCGAGTTCACAATTGCAGTCACCGGTTGCCAATGTCGGACCTCTGGTGTCGAATGCTAATCGTCGGTCGTAGTGCTTCCCTAGTGCACATAGAGCAATCAACAATGAACTACGGAGAATGGATGGCTGCCTCGCATGGATTTTCGTTTGGTAGGACTAGGGTTATTGCCAATCGGGGGCCACGAAAGAGGAAAACGTGATTTCAAAACAAATTTTTTTACTCAATTTTTAAAACGCCCGAACTTGTGGCGATTTGTTTGCCTCAACATCTGCTAAAGAAAAAAAATTGAAATCCGGATGAAATTCGCCAAACTTGATCGAATTAATTTGGTTGTCTGAAAAATTCGCCGATTTTCGATTTTCAAGGCAAAAAATCGGCGAACACGGTGACTTAGACACCCACTAAGCTCTCCAAATGTAAGTCAACCAAAATACAACAAAGGGGCCAGGGGACCACAAGCCCTCCACATCACATGAAGCACTTCCCTACTAGGTGAAAACACTTCTGGAGCAACCAAAAGCTAACAAAGAGTGCTTATTTAAAGATGTGTAGAGGGCATTGAATCTCAATAAGGCATTCTAGCCTAATGTAACTTTCCACCCCTTGGTTTGAGTCCATCAAAGGTGAAGAATTGAAACCATGGTCATCAGGTCATGTCTTGAGTCATATCTGTTAATTTGGGTTTTGGGCTAAGTAGTTGTAATCCAACCCATGAATTCCCCATGAATCCCCAGAGTTTACATGACTATAAATGAAATAAATTAAGAATACAGGAAATATGCTGACATCAGATCAATAGTCCTATACAGGTGATAGAGATGGACCAGAACTAAAGGATGATGGACTGAAGACATGTCGATAGATTGAAAGCAACACTAATTGGCTGAAGTTAGAAATCTGAAAAACATACAGGAGTTATGTGCATATAAAGTGACATAAACACAGTCACATTGATGGATCACTTGATTCTTATCCCATTCTTCCTGTTTGTCACTGCACAAGATTTGTTGGATGCCATTTCTGAAATGTTTAAGCATAGAAAATTCCCATCTTTCCAAGAATATTCATGCTTACCCTTTTTATAGCTGAATTTTGCTTTCTAAAGTGGCTTTTTACTACAGTTGGGCTTTCATTTCTCTTCATCCTTTAAGTTGTTATTTCCAGTCAATATATTTTTCTTTAGCTTTTGTTTGGTATACACATTTCTCGGCTGACCTGCCACAGACAAAATTGTCCACTATGTTAAATCTAGTTCTCCCCTTACATGCTTACTTCAAGGTCAAGGATTTGAAGTTGTGCCTTTTGTGGTATAATTGTTTTTACTTCCACTACTACACTAGACTATGATTCTCAAACTTTATCTAAAACTACTAGATTTGTAAACCTCATTCCAGGGGATGAGATGAACAAACTGTTATCTATGTAGCTCCAAAGGAAATTGCTGATATTAAGTCAGGACTCAGAAATGAATGCTATGAATGCATTTTGGAGCTTCCATGTCTTCTGGTTGCCTTGAAAAGCTGAGTGGCCCATACAATAGATGAGGCGCACTGACCATTTTTTCAAAGCAAGAGGTTGTCTGGTTGTTTGAATGGAATCCCACTCATTGTCTGGACTCTGGATGCTGATAAAAGCTAAAAAGGATGGCTAATGTATTGATGTTGGATCTGGATTAATTGAGAACCATTTGAAGCATTTCTTTGACCATTGACTTGCCATGACAATAGCAAACAACTTTAATGTCAAAATTAGTTTTCAGAACAAATATGCCACCTTATATGGCCTTCCCACCGGTCTTCGACTTGGCTTCAATTTCAAATTTTGTGCTAGTTTGTACTCTGTCATAATCTTTTTATGAATTCTACAACAATTAAATGCATCATTTTAAATGCTAAATTGCTAATGTGCTGAGAATTTTATTCTTTAATCTATTATTTTTCCCAAAGGTTTGTTTTGCTTCGAGGGAGCAGTGGGTTTTACACTTATGCAATCTATGAGCGACCAATGGGGTGGCCAGATTTCAATCTCAATCAAACACGTGTTACTTTCAAATTGCGGAAGGACAGGTCTGTGGGATCTCCCATGGTTTGTGAAGCTCTTCGTTTTTCCCTTCTGTGATATACAAGTGTGTAGTGTGTTGGGTTCCTTAGTGATAAGAATATGAGTAGCAAGTTTGGTTTCTTTCTTTTCCTACTATAACAAGTTTATTATTTGACTTTTATATAGATTTCAGTACATGGCGATTGCTGATAACAAGCAAAGACCGATGCCATCCCCGGATGATCGGATGCCAAACAAGTGCAACATACTTGCATATCCTGAAGCGGTTTTTCTCTCAAGGCCTGGGAACCCTAACCTTCAAGGCGAGGTGACATACAATCTTCTCAAAGAATGCTGCTATAGTTATTTTTGTTTTTAATCATATGTATTCATGCATTCCTTCATTCTGAAACAAACAAATAACACTGAGTAATTAATATATGTTTAGACTACAGAACTGCAAAGTGTTGAGTATTATAATAGGCATTAAATGTCAGCAGTGAATGTCATAACGAAGGTTTTCAACCCCAGAAATGATATTGCCATCGCAAATCTGTTTGTCTGTCATCAGAATTCTTAATGGGACATACTTCATGAACAATCCAACGATTTCTCTCCCACAAAAAGGCCTAGCACCCTTGACTTGGTCAATTCATGGAAGATTATCAACTTGTCATAAAGCTCACAGTAATATATGCCTGTGTTTTCTGAGATGCTTCACTTTCAGTTCTGACTGACTAAAATGATCTTTAAAGAATGCCCGTGCTTTCTAAGATGCTCTACTTTCACTGCTGATTGACTATAATGATCCTTGAAGAGAATCTATCTTGCAATACCCTTTATATGGCATACTATAATGATACAGATGTCTCTACAATACTTGTGTTTCCTCATGACTTCAGTGACTGTGACAACTATAAGAAGGAATTGTTCTTTATATCACTCCTCTTAGAATAATTTGCTTCATGCATGCATTTGAGTTGGTTGATCTCTCCTTTTAGCAAAATCTCTTTAACCCTTGCACTTTTTATTTTGAGAAATGCATCATATATTACTTCATGGAAGAAATAGTTATATTGTTGAACAAAGAGGGTTACAACAGTCTAGTAAGTACTAAGAAGATTACAAGGAGTTTCCCATCCTAAAACAACTAGAAATATGAGCATACGAGCATGTGACCTAGTAGGAAGGGAGTCCATGTCTTTACAAGAAGAATTTAATTGACTTTCATAAGCAAATCCATTTTCTTCTTAAAGAGCCTTGATTCCCCTAGGCTAAGAGGTGGTGGTTCCTCATGAAATGTCGCTTTACAGTGGTATTTCCAAAGGGAGCCAATAGCGGACGGCCAAACTGTGTCCCGTAAAAATTTGCAGCTGTCCCTAATTAGCCATGTGTCCCCCAGGAGAGGACCTTTCCAAAGCAGGCCAGTAAAAATTGTGAAATTCAGCTCAAAGCCATTTCCAAATGGTCTTGATAGACAGGCATCTCCAAAACACATTCTCTGCTGTTTCATCCCTATCACAGATTTATACATCATGCATGCAGCATTTGTGATGCCAAGTTCATAAATTCTGATCTTGACCGTCCAGCCTTGGTGAAGTATAAGCCACCACTACACTTTGTGGTTGAGAGGAGCTTGATTTCCATATGGGCTGACCCCTCCTAAACCAATGTGCTTCAGGATCCCTCACTCCCACCCATTGTTCTAGAGTGATATGATGTTCAAGGGGTCTTACAAGGTTATAAATACCCCTTGCCACATAGATGTAGAAGGGTTTCCCACTATCCCATCTCCTATCCCTTTGCATTTGAGTTTGTTGAGCTTCTGAAACATTCTTCTTCTTTTACAACTTATGCATCTATTTTTTTTCTTTTCATTTCATTAATTAATTTGTGACTAATCTGTGTTTTCTTACAGCATATTACTTTTGATATCTTCAATTTGTTATGCATTTATTATTTATGTGATCCCTAAACCTGTTATTTATTTAGTGTTGTTTGATGATGGTGTTGGTGTTATATTTTTCTAGAATTAGGCAAGTTAATTTCTTGCTTAGTAGTTCTTGTCTGCTCCAAATAAAACTTTGATTACCTGTTTATGTATTCTTAAAGAATGGTGTCCTGTTTTGTCCTCCTTTTTCTCCATTCAATGGATGAGCTAACTGTGGAGGCTATACTGACAAAATATAAAGAAAGAATGAATCTATGTAGATCTTTCTTCTGTTCTGTTTTCATGTTCTTATAAATTCTCTTGTTCCATGTGTTCTTTTTTTGATGTGTCTGGAAATGGAGAACAGGAGATAAGGTCGCAACTTGCAAACTTCAAACAACTGAGGCCTGACAATATTCTTTTAATGCTACTTTATGCGCAGGTAGATGATAAGTACCAATACTCATGTGACAATAGGGAGAATAGAGTCCATGGATGGATTAGCTTTGATCCCATGGTTGGGTTCTGGGTCATCACTCCTAGCGACGAATTTCGTAATGGAGGTCCAATAAAACAAAATTTGACATCCCATGTTGGGCCCACATCACTTGCAGTAAGCATCTAACAATGAGTTCCCATCTTGATTTTTTGCCATGCATATAATTTTATGATTTCAGCTACTGTTTCATTCTGGATTTCACTTTCTCTGCTGTTGACATATTTATATTTTATAACTTAGTATGGCATTATTTATATATTTGTACTATTGAAACTGTAGTGATGATCTATAAATACAAGGGGACCAACTGGCAAGGGGAGTGAATACAAGGTGAAGATTGGGCCAAGGTTTATTTTAAACGAAATGAAGAATTGTTAACAATGCAAGCCACACGATATTGCAAGGGTGGCCTAGCCAACTCACTTGCAAGGTGTGGGCGAATGAAAATAACAAAAATAGAATGTTAGCCGGCATGATTTTGCAAGGATGGCATAGCCAAATCACTTGTAAGGTGTGGGCAAATAAAAGTAAAAGAATGAAAGATACAAGCATAAATCATATAGATAAAACCAGATCATATAGATCATATTTCTTCTTCAAATTAAATCTGGAAACTTAAGCATAAATCATATAGATAAAACCAGATTTAAATGGAAGCCTGTAATATTAATCCAAATCTGATTTTGAAGCTGCTGTTATATTTCTACAGAATCTGGAAATTTCAGTGGTATTTTTTTTAAAGTACAACCCAGAACTTTCCACCCCATTTCTCCTCAAAATAGTATTAAAAAGGGGCTGCTGTTCATCAATTATCAACACTAGAATTTACTTGTCAGCCATACCCAAACCAGATCAGCCAATAAATCTATCAAGCTTTTTTTCATTAGATTCTTAGATTTTGGCCAATAGGGATTCCTCTCTTTGCTGCATTATTGCGAGCCTAAATAGCAAAAGGGCTTTTGTGAGGTGACATTTGGCCTCCCTCTTAGTTCTTCTGTTCTCCCACCTTGGGTTTAGGACTTTACCTTTAGGGTGTGAGGAATAGTTGTAACAGGATACACACTGAACTATTATTTAGCTTGGTTTTATGATGGTTTATCTTCTGCATGGTTTTACTTTTAATTTTTAATTGTAAAACCTTCCTGAAATACAATTGAATTTATACCATGAAATTATGTGTTATACAAAAAGCAACTGAGTTGCAATAATACCCGCCAAACCTAGCAACTTTCCATTGTTTTGTTGACAGTTGGATTTTAGTACGGTAGCATATGCTGCTAGGTATTAATGGTTAGGCTGTGTTGCAGTTGGAATTTGGCTACTGACATGTGTAAGCCCAAGGTTGGTCTTCCCATGCTCAACCATGTCTAGTATCCCCTTCGTTAATTTACCATAGACTAATATGAATACTCTCTAGTATCCCCTTCGTTAATTTATCATAGACTAATAGTAATATCTCTACTTGTATGCTTTTGGAATACTATATTATTTCTGATGCTTATATGGTGGTTGTTTTTGAGCCTTGTTGTAACTTGTGCATGTGACATGATGAAGATATGCTATATAATTTTTGATCATAGGCTTTGATAACATAGAGGGAGTTGGTGACTTGTGAAAAAAACTGCAGACAGATTATCTATGCGTAAATGCTAGTTCATGTTTTACCTATGATTATATGCTAGTTCATGTTTTCATTATTAGAGCCAAAGGATCTTGAACTGTTTTATGAGCTTTTCTCATTATGGCTATATTTTAGAATGATTCAATTCTCATTCATTAAAATCTTAACCCACTAAACAACATCATGAATTACATGTGGCAGGAAGTGCTAAGAAAAATTGGGTGTTCTTTACAGAAAATTTAAGAAATAGTATTCTACATTAACATAATCAGGAGAAGTTTATGGTTTCTGTGTCCATTTTAAAGCTGAATTGTAAATGCAGATGTTTCACAGTGCTCATTATGCGGGTGAAGAGCTATGTCCTAAGTTTCGTTCTGGAGAAGCATGGCAAAAGGTTTTTGGCCCAGTCTTCATTTATCTTAATTCTTCATCAAGAGAGACTCACCCATCCTCCCTGTGGCAAGATGCAAAGTTACAGGTAACAGTTATGTCGTAGAATCTAGACCGCATGCATATAAATTTAGACAAGTTATTTATTTTATTTTTGAGGGTTTCCAAAAGTTTCTTTGTTAGAACTATATTAACAAATAAATTTCAATATAGAGAGAACAAAAGTAAGTATACATGAGTATAGTGGGAATAATTTTTTCTAACTAGTGGAAAACAGTCTTAAGATTGAATAATAGCATGTGTAACAATAAGTCATTGAATGCAAGACTCACATGAATTCAGCATAATAGGATAGTAGAACTCATATTGCAATATTGCTTCGAGGTGGCAACCATCAAATACAACATCACAATATTCTTCGATGTCTTCCTCATTCCTACGATGGATTATTTATAGAAGAGGTAGTTATAGTTACCATCTGCTGCATCATGGTAGCCCAGCTACAATGTATGTGATAACAGGCCTGAAAGGCTGGATTCCTCCTTGTCATCCTTTTCTACTTGATTAATCTGATCATGACAAGCAGGTCCAAAAGGGGTGTTAGCAAAAGATGAAATATCACTTGTCAGATTTAAGATTAAACCATAATTTTATATTAGGCATAGATTTCAATTTGTTGGGAGTTATCATTTTTTTCTTGAAGTCCTGAAAAGAAACCTGTTTTGATCACCTCTAGTAATAGATCCATTCCCATGTTGACTATGTGAGACAAAAAAAGTAGTCTTGTTGAAAATCACACAATGATGGATAAGTCATTGGCTGATTTCCTGTTTGCTCCAATCTATTGGAAGGGATTAGATTTATGTTTGGTTTCTTTTGCCTTGAATGTCATATCAATGTAGATCCCATTTGTCTCTTCTATTAGATCACATTGAATTGGTAGCAAGATTCTGGCATCATGCATTGGATGGAAATCTTCGAACATTTGTATCTTCATCAACACGTTCCTTTTCATTATGTTGGTCATTGTTTTAGATTTTGATGACTTGTAATCTTGACATTGAAAGTTATTATTGCTTGGAGAATATTTTGGGAATCAAGTAATCATTTAAGCATTTAGATTTCTTATTTGTAATCACAAAAACATCAAGTCATCTTCTAAAATCACCCAACACAAATGAGCTAGAGTGATTATCATCATTGGCCACTGTCTCCCTTGGGTTAATTGTATTTTTCTTGGCTAGATCCCCTTGTGTAATTGTGGGGAATATTTTGTGTTCTCATTGGTGTCCTTAGAGAAACTAGAGTGATTATAATCACTGGTTACTCTAATGGTACACTTCTGTCTTATGGTGTGAATGACTCTTATGAATGACTAATTTTTAATCAAATTAATAATGACACTAAGTAATTATAAGAGAAGCATCATCTTCTCAACATCTTAAGTTAATAACCCATAAGCTTAATGTTGCATCTTATGTTTTAATGGATTAATTTGAGTTTGATGATGTTAGTTTATACCATTTGATACAAATCATTGCATAATTTGCAAAGTACTTGATGCTATATCATTGACATGAACATGATTTCTGAAAAGCTTGTAAGATTGATATATTGAAGTTGATCATTGTAGTTTGGGTAGAATACATGCGACTAAAATCCACTAGTTTGTAGCTTTGTAGTGCCTCCAACTGGGAGACTACCCCAATCGAACAAACTGGTTAGATAGTATTTGGCTGAGAGTGTGCACGGTTGTTTCTAGACAGCTAGATGCCGTGTGCCACCACCGTTGTTCATTTTTGGTACCTATTTGGGAGTATTTACATCTAGCGTTTCTTAAACATATAGTTCTGAGCCCCTTTCTATCTAGCCTATTTTGGGAAAATACGATATATTGAATAAATGTTGTTACATTAATGCTCCATATGTTTAAATGATGGGGCAAAAGACCACAAGGATCCAATTCTGTTTAAGTAAAAAAACATCTATGAGACACTTGTCTTGGTACATTCGTCATAGTTGGGCTAATATATACCAGTGTTTTAGAAACCGGTGACTCAGACTCGGAATCGATTGAGTTGACCAAGTTGACCATCAGGGGTTCTAAACTGGTCACTTAATCGGCTGAGTACGACCTTGACTCAGTTGGTTCGGTTCAAAGCCATTAAAATCGGCCAGGTCTGACTTAACTTGGTCAGGTTGATGTGTGTTTGACTGGTGCGTACACGTGGAAGGAAGAGCTGATGTGGGTTCTTCGAGAAACAACTTGCTTGACAGTGATATAACCTGACCTGGAATCACAATATAAAATTCTTAAAGTAAAAGGATAGAGAGGGAAATATAAACTTTAAAGAAATGAAAGCTTTTACTTAATTTTTTTATATTATCATTTATTGTTTTAAGAAGTTTGAGACGGGTTCCAACCTTGTATGATGAAAATAGAATTTCACATCCCATCCAAAATTCAGTAGAGTTAGCAGTTTTCAGAATTCCAGTTAGCTGAACTGCACCAAACTAAAGACAAGTCCACTAAACCATCAAACGACATTTCACTAAATGTCGTCCTACTCTTCGACTACATGCCACTTGCAAAATATATAGACTTGTTAAAAAATAGACATGCCAGAGGATGGTCCTATAACTCATGCCGAGGATCCCATTTCCAACTGTGTGATAGGTTTCATGATTGATCATGTTGACCAGTGATATGTAGTAAGTTAGTACCTTGTAGGCTTGTAGCACGTTGTGTTTTGGATTCTAGTGGCCATTTAAAGCTTTGTTGATTATATATTTATTTCACATATGTATTTGCACTTGGTGCCATTTTGATATATTCACCTTTACATGGTATATACATGAGTAGACTTTGCATATTTTGTCTCTAGTTGTTTGGAATCTTTAAAATAATTTTTTCCTTTAAAATTAATTTTTTTATGTATTTTTTAGTAAACCGAATCATTAAGCTGAAACTGGTTCGAGTCATGGTCAACTCTGAGTCCGAGTTGACCCTCGACCGATTTCAAGTTTCAAAACATTAATATATACTAGCCCTTTTACATACAAAATACAAATATCATCTCATTAATAATTTTCTTCAAGAAGACCATGGACATTGCGATACAAAAGATGACTAGAAGATGTAGAAGATTGCTTGAAGATGTTGAAATCAGCATCAGTAGGCATTCTCCAAGATCTGAGGTCATAAGTGACCATCCTGAAGCTAGCCAGGGAGACTTGGAGATTAACCAGTTCTGTGA
>LPNX010953832.1:432703-512111 GCA_001517045.1 Pseudotsuga menziesii
AAGAAGCCTTGAAGCTGAGTCTTTTGGTGCATCATCATCTTCAATCTTCATAATCATCCTAGTTTAAACTATAAGGGGTAACAACTCTTTCTAAATTAGCAAGGATTCTATCTATAAAGCATAAGTCGAGGAAATTTCTTATGAATGAAGAAACTAATGAAGATTGTCCAGTTGTCTTTCAAGTGATGACCTAGGGAAGGAGAAATGGTGGACATGCTCCTTTATATATAACACTAGTCATCAATGATCTCTTGCTTCATAATTGTATTTTGAATTTTGGAGCCTCTATCAATGTGATGACTCCGAAGGTAACGAATCAACTAGGCTTAAAGACTAATGGGTTGTATAGGAATGTTTTCGCTATGGACTCTAGAGAAGTTAAAGTATGCGGTTTTATAAAAGATTTGCAAGTAAAATTGGTTGCCTGCCTAAATATATCAATATTAATGGAAGTAGTGATGATTGATGTACTTGATCGATTGGGTATGTTATTATCTAGAAAGTGGGTTGCTAGTCTTGGTGTCAATATTCAAACGGATTTATCATATGCCATTCCCACTAGTGAAGGCACGTATGTTACACTACATAGGGAGCCACTGGTTAGATATCATGCTGAAAACCCAAAGGTCCCAATGAATTAATTAGTATGTGAAGAAGAACATTTGGGTAGTTATGTTGTTTTGGCCTATTCATTAGCTATAGAATCACAAGATGAGCTTGAAGGAAAGGTGAAAAATCTTGGAGATTGATGAGTCAGTCTAGAATAACAATAGGTATTTTGTACATATCTCCACAGGGTATTACGAAGATTTTCTCATACATTTTGGAATTTGAATGTACAAATAATACACAACAATATGAAGCATTGTGTATTGGTTTGGAATTGGCAAAGGATACGGGAATTAAGATATTGAAAGTCATAGGTGATTCAAACCTTATTGTAATGCAAGCTGTCGCCGCCTAATTCGCACCTCGGGTCACGTGGCAGAAATCTTCATGCCACTGGGTGCGACCTTGGGGAAAAGCTCGAGCCAATTGCTGTCACTTGATACTCAGCTCCTCTCTTTAGGAAAACTCCTAGCGAAGCCAAGGGGGGTGGTCCCTATGAAAAGAAATCTAAGGTTTCTATTCTAAAACAAAATAAAAGAATCTTGGAGTTAAACGTGAAATGGATTAAAACCTTAACAATAAGTTACTGCAAATGAATTATAATAACAACAACATTGATAATTCAAACACCATTCATGACAATATGTGGAAATTGATTTAACCATAAAAATGTGGAAGACCAGTGCCAATGAATATGGCCTCTGGAGTGCTTGTGTATAAGGGTTGTTGTTGTAGTCTTAGTGAAAGTATTGCAGTGTCTTGTTGGTAAGTTTTAATATTTATTAGATGTGTTGATTAAGGAGTAGGTAAATTTGGGGTATGGCCCAACGAGTCAAGTTCCCTTGAATTGAGCGCTAGAGTTGTTTTACCAAGTGTCCGACAGGGCGAGGCATAACTTGCTTGGAGTAGCCCCCTGACTCTATGGTTGTTACCCTCCGCGACCTCCCGAATTCTCAAGAAAATTACTTGTGTGGATTTTTCGATTAAATCTAGTCACTTGTATTCCTTTCTGGTCACAACCAACTGATCAGACGAGCTGCAACGGTGCAGAGCATACATGGAAGGAGCCTTGGTAGTTTTTATTTAAAAAATACCTAAAATGATCTTTATTAGCAAACCAATCACGACTGATAATCTCTTTTGCCCTTTCAGAATACTCGGTAGAGCACAATTGGGTAAATTTTAAACTGCTAAAGGAGATAGCCAAAAAAAGAAAATGTTTTTAATTACCTACCACGAATATTTTTCCCCTTTTGGGTAACTCGAGAATGCGTGGTGTTAGTATTTATTTTCTTGAATAAGTAAACTAAAATAAATATCCGAAAAGAAACAAACTAAACTGGGAAAGAAAATCAAAACATAAAACACAACACATTGACATAGATCCCCTAGGGGGGATGGGGAATGGGCTCTTGGGAGGCTACTCAAAAGTTTATTAACTTATTACAATCTTTTTGAGAAATGCGCTTTGGTCCTTATAATTTGGATCCAAAGGCTTCCAACTTGATAAAAAAAAGAGTCTTGATGAAAAGGGGAACACCGTTGAGCTCTTAATGGTCTATTTTCTCGCAAAACGACTAGAGTTTCCTTCTCTTTTTTGGTAAACCTGCAAAAATCAGCGAGCTATTAAATGCAAAAGATGCTCAAAGACACTTTAAGAATGTCTTTGAACAACCTCCAAAAAAATTACTAAAAAGATCTAAGTTAAATTCGCTAAAATTGACTAAGTAAGGCAAGCTAGAAAGCTTGCCTTCTTAGGATCTGTTACCGACTAGGTTGCATCTAGTTAGACTTTCAAGTGAGTCGGAAAAGACGAACAAAGTACTCGTTCAAACTCAGAGCTCAGAAGTCCATCAGGCCTTCTTGGCCTTTTTATTTTTTGTACCACATGTTCATACCCCTTTGGGAAAATTGTAATAAATGTACTAGCATGGCAATTTTTTTGCAAAGGACTTGGCTTCCTAAGACATAGAGGTCAATACGATCATTCCAAGGTGTTTTTTCCCTTGTCAATTATGCAATGTTGAACAAGTGATGTATAACTTCTGAGTCTTTCACCGCTCCTCCAAAGTTGAAATGGTAGTCTTGGTGGTTAGGCCTTAGGAGGTTATTAAAGTCCATGAGTCAATGTATATGAGCATGCTAGGCATCTGTATTGAGTCGTATGGACATGTGCTAGGTCCCCCTAGATTTTTGTTTGGTTCCCAGAATATATATATATATATATATATTTGTTTTTTTGTTTTTTAAGCCATTATTTAATGGTTTAATAAAAAAACTTGTAAATGGTATAAAAAATTGATCCGGAGATGTAATTTGGCGCGGGGATGCTCATTTTAATGCTCAAAGCATACTCTGTACCTCGGGACCCACTTTTCATACCCTTCGGGTGATAAAAAAGTCACGTATGGTCATTTTTCGCTATCAGAGCATCAAAATGACACTTAAATGCTAAAAGTGCAACATTTTTGGCATAAAACAAAAAATTGGAAAAGTAAAAATTGATTTTTTAAAGGTTCTGGGATGACTTGGCATAGTGATCCCCATGAATGCGACTCCTTACTAGGAGAAATTCGTCACTTTTAAACATGTCTTCAAACCATGCGATTTAACCCAAAGTTGTATCCTTGCTCACGTCATTGGGTTGTACGGTTGTTTTAGCGTGGAGACGTGTAGGACATGCGAATTAAAGATGAGGAGGTAGCATGGTAGGTAGAGTGAGGTTGCCTACCCCATGGCAGGTGGCGCCTCCTCCATGAGATCACTTCACTTAAACTTTGGATCAATCCCCTAAATCACTCCCATCGCTTGAGTTCTACTGCAAGTGTTGGTAGCTTCCCCTTGGGCCTGCTCTGGCTATAAATAACGTACCTCACTCCCATTTGAAACTAGTTGGAATATGCTGGGAAGATCTTGTGCATTGTATTCATTGTTCATTTGAGAAATAAAGAGACTTTGGAGGTCAAAATTGTGTGGTTCTGTGTTGAGTGGATGAATTATCACTGTGCTTTGTGGAGTTACTCAGTATCTAATCTAGCTTGCTTGAAGGATTGGTATCAGTTTTTCAAGGTAAATTAAATAGTTTGTTTACTGTTGTAGTTTATTTAGTATGGATGCTTAGAGATCTAATAGAATATTTCATTTGTTTATGAATATCTTCATATGGATTTCCAAGTATATATGCTGCTGGATTTGATATCGGTTTGTAAGTTGTGTGATGCGCAGGTTATCTTAGATGGAGACATAGAAGATCTTGCCACAAGAGGTCACTAAGATTGTAAGCCACCAAGTAATGCCTTACACAAGAAGGATTGGGTTGGAAAAATCCCGATGGTCTTATACTTAGGTGTGTAGATAAAGGAGAGTCTCGAAGACTTTTAGAGGAGTTTCATTCATAATTTTGTGGTGGCCATTTTGTAGCTAAAACTGCAACACACAAGATTCTTAGAGCAGGATACTATTGGCCCACATTATTTACTGATGTGCACAAGTATGTTAGGAATTACCAGAAATGTCAACTTTTCACAGGAAAACAGAAACTTGCTGCATTACCACTAAAGCTGGTAGTAGTCCAAGCCCCTTTCCAGTAATGGGGCCTTGATTTCATAGGGAAAATTTAAGGATAATTCAAGTTATGGTTATACTTGGATTTTAACAACAACAAATTATTTTACCAAGCGGGTAGAGGCCATACCTACCAAGGCAGCAACCAAGAAAGTGGTTATGGACTTCCTTAAAGACAGAATCATCACCAGATTTGGGGTTCCTGCTAAAATAACCACAGATAATGCCAAAGCCTTTAGTTCAATAGCAATGTCTTCATTCTGCTTTAAGCATATCATTATCCTATCTCATTCCTCAAACTAAAATCCCCAGGGAAATGGTCTGGCTGACTCAAGCAATAAAAACTTGATGACCATCGTAAAGAAGATTGTTGGTGATAATAAGAAGGCGTGGGATAGTAAAATCAAGTTCGCACTTTGGGCAGATAGAATTACTAAGAAAACTGCAACGAGAAAGTCTCCTTTCGAGTTGGTTTACTACATGAATGTGACTTTATCGATTCATCTTCAGTTACTAGTGTATTAGACTCTGCAATATTCAGGTTCAGATCAAGATGAATTTCAGAGCAGAATAAATGAATTGATAGAGTTAGATGAAGTCAGAAGAAGGGATGTTGATTAGAGTATCAAAAACCAAGATAAGGTTAAACGAAATTTTGACAAATCATCCAAACCAAGGTTTTTTCAGAAAGGAGATGCAGTGTTATTTTGGGACAAATAGAGAGAAAAGCCGGGCAAGCATGGAAAGTTTGACTGTTTATAGGCAGGTCCTTACATCATTCATGATGTGGCCGGTGACAACTCATTTCATCTCAGTAACATGGACGGGGAAAAGCACACTCTGCTGGTCAACAAACAGATTCTGAAACTATTTTTCAGTGAAAACATCTAATGCCCATGGGGGCATCTTTGTATCATGACTTCCTAAACTTTTCCTTGCAGTTTACTTTTTAGCTTAGCTTATATTTTGTATAATAGGTTTTGTATACTAGTTTTATTTATTGTATATAATCAATGTATCATATTTTGCAACTTATTGTTTCATTTGGTTATTTATATACATGTGATTGACTTATTTAGTTTTTGTGTAGGAACCAGGGATTCTAGGTTTCTCGTATGATTGATTTCCATGAGGTTCAGATCAATCACACTCCCACAGTTGGAGCCAGATGTTACTGATTAGGTTGTATCTAGTCGGACTTTCAAGTTAGCTGACAAAGATGAACAAAGTACTTGTTCAAACTCAGAGCTCAGAAGTCCATCAAGCCTTCATGAACTTTTTATTTTTTGTACCACATGTTCATACCCCTTTGGGGAAATTGCTATGTTGCACAAGTTTCCAGAACGTGGGAACTTTGGGAACGTGGGAACAAGTTTCGGAAACGGCTAGAGGTTTCTGCCAAATTTACAGGAAACAACAGATTGGGAACAACAATAAAATATATTAAAAATTAAAAATTTAAATATTTAAAAAAACCAAAATTACTAATTCAAAATTCTAAAACTAATTCTTACATATATGATATAATGATATGCAATGTTCATATATATCATATATGATATTCATATAAGTAATTATTTGTATTTCCAATTGAACTTTACTAAAGTCAAACTAATCCTTACATTAATGTCAAATGATTATAGTGTTATACATGTATTTTTAAATTTTAAATGATTGAATAATGAAGAGACAATTTTTAAATTTAAAAAACACAAAATGAAATCATCCACATCACATTGATATTTATTTTAGCAAAATACTAAAATCAAAATGCCCAAGGCAATACATAGTCAATAGCTTGGCAAAATGCCCAAAGTACTACATAGTCCAAAAGTTGGCAAAATGACAAAAGTAGTACACAATCCAAAAATGCCCAAAATAACAATAAAGGTGATCATAAAGTGCAATCTTTAGCAGCAAGGGTATCCATATATGCTTGAGCCTCACCAGGCTCCGCACCTCCACTGTCACCATCATCATCATTATCATCACCAAGATTAGATGCAATCTCATCTAAGGGTATTCCAACTAAGCCTGCACTTGGTGAAGGATTATCCTCATCTTCATCAATCTAAGCAGCATCTTCAGCATCCACATCCCACTGTGCCACAGGATCGACTAAATACTCAGGTAGATTCCTTGAAAAAAGTCGAAGACTACTATGCACATAAACCAGTTTCTCTGCTCTCTTAGAGGTAAGCTTATTCCTCTTAACAGAGTGGATGAAACTATAAGTGGACCAATTCCTTTCAGCTGCTGAGGAACTAGCAACTTGAGATAACAAACGTGAGGCAAGATGTTGAAGCTCTGAAACTTTCCCCCCATCCATTCTCCACCATCCAATGGGATTCTTTTGTGCATAAATCTTGATGTCCCTCTTTGCATCTTGAGTGAATGCAGGGGGATTTAAAGTACCAAAATCAATAAATTGTTCACGCATAACATTTGCTTCATCAGGGGTGTACATCTTGCTTATGGCATCAAGAAACCCATCTTTTACCTCTTCATCATTAATGGGTAGAACTCTATTTGGTCTTTCCATATACCACTTTGGATTAAAGGCATATGCAGCCATGTGAATAGAGGTATTGAGTTTGATCCATCTCTTGTCTATTATCTTATGTATTTCCTGGAAAAACTCCAAAGAGGGATTTCTCTGACGAATTGTGTCTTACCTTGCCCACCATGCAATCCATACATTCATATATTTCTCCAAGACTAGGAGAATCAGAATCTGCATACCTAATCAACTCCACAATTGGGGATGTGAAAGAAACAACATATCTAACCTCAACCCATCGATCTTCATTAAGAAACATATCTCTTATCTTCTTTGCTTGAGCTGATTTAGACTCGGACCATGCATTCCACTCTTGAGCAACAACAGTGGCTTGTAAGGATGCATACACCTCAACCATACGTTCTAGAAGAATGAAGTATGTGGCATATCTTGTTTCTGCAGGTTTCAAAAAACGTTTGCTTAATTTCATCTTGTAGATTGCTAAAGAGGCATGGTGGTTGCAAATGAACATTTGTGCCTCTCTTGCATCCAATCTAATATGAGTTTTGAAATCCAAGATATTTTTCCAATGTCTTTGAGGACATTATTAAGAGCATGAACACAACAAGGAGTCCAAAATATATGCCTATAGCGACTTTGGATCATCAATCCCGCTGCTCTACAAACAGGTGCTGCATCTGTGATTACATGTACTACATTCGAGGGACCAACCTCTTCAATTGCATCCTTCAAAATTTCAAACATAAAGGTAGCATCTTTCAATTTTTCACTGCAATCAATTGCTCTCAAAAAGTAGGGCCCTGCTGGAGATGTGACAATAATATTCAACAGTGGCCTTTGTTGAATGTATGTCCAACCATCCATGACTATTGAACACCCTGAAAGAATCCAAGATTGTTTGAGGTTGCCTGTAAGCCCTTGCATTCTTGTAACCCCCTTATCTAGTAATGATGTCCTCATTTTGTTGTCACTCGGGGGTGTGTAATTTGCCCTAGCAGCAATGATTTTTTTCACCATTTCTTTGTAATATGGTGAACGAGTAGCATTAAATGAAATTCCATTTGCCATAAAAAAATCAGCTATAGCATCATCGGCCTCATCCCTATGCACAACATTATAAATTTTACAAATTTGTTTAGCTGGAACACTAGGAGACCTCTTATTCCTCTTAGAAGTAGATCCCCCCAGACTCCAGTTGGTTTATTTGACTTTGATTCATTGAACCTTGCATTTCAGTGGAGGATGGTGTAAGCCTAGGTACCTTAAAAGGACGATCATTGTCCAAATTTGCCTCACTAACACCTGTGGCAACCATATGAAGCTTTGTCATCTCCATCCTTTTATCAAGCCCACATGAACAACCCTTAACCTCATCCCCGGGCATAGATAGAAGATGATGCCATAATCGAGTGTAGCTTCCCTGAAACACATGGTTGCATAATGTGCACATCCATTCTTCACAACCCCCACTATTCTTTTTCTTGTTTTTAGTAATCTTGTTTACAAACATTAACAAGGGTTTCTTGGGGTTTGATATTTGTTGAACTTGACTTTCACTTGCAATTGGACTTGGAGTAGAACTAGTGTCTTGCTCTCTCAATTGTGGGCTTTCACTCTCCATGACTTCCCTGATTAATGCACAACATAACAAATTTAAAACTTTAATATATTGATGTTTGACAAATTGAAATGTACATATTTAAAATTTAACACATAATCAAGTAATTACAAACATGAAACATCATAATATGTTATAAATTATAATTATTGAGTAAATTTGTAAAATTAAATTGCAGTAGATGAGTAACCAATAATTTCATTTTAAGAACATAATTGAACAAGTTGTAAATAAAAAATTATGAAATTGTGTTATTAAATTAAATTGAAGTCTACAAAGCAAATTATTATGTTGATTGAAGTAAATTATTATGTGGGTTGAATGAATGAGTAAAACTTTAAACTTAAACTTTGTGGGTTGGATTGAAGTAAAACTTTAAATCATAAAAGTAAAAACCAGAACCTTGTTCAATGTTCTTATATTTGTGTTTTTCAACTTTCAAATAATTTCATTTTAAGTACATAATTGAACAAGTTGTAAATAAAAAATTATTTAATTGTGTTAGTAAATTAAATTGAAGTCTACAAAGCAAATTATTATGTTGATTGAAAATGCTGATTGAAGTAAACTATTATGTGGGTTGAATTAATGAATAAAACAATAAACTTTAAAATTTAAACTTTATGTGGGTTGGATTGAAGTAAATTTTAAAACTTTATAAACTTTAAATCAAAAAAGTAAATACTAAAAACCAGAATCTTGTTCTTATATTTAATATTTGTGTGCCTCAATCACAGTGCCAAAAACAATCAAAATTTAAATAATAAATATTAAAATTTAAATGGAAATAAAATTATAAATTATAAATTAAAATTTATAATCTAATATCTTAGATCTACTATCTAAAATCTGGAACGATCACATATACAGCAAAAATAAATTTAATGTATAATCATCATACAAAATTAATAAATTAAAAATTAAAAATTAAAAAAAAATTACACTATTTGGTGCTAAGTATCATGTATGATAGTATCTAAATTCATAAATGAAACATTGAAAATCTATTGTGAACATTTAAATAATAAATTTTAGTATCTAAACTGATAAAAATTTAAAATTTAAAATCTATTAAGGTTAAAATGATAAAATCTAAAATCTAAATCTATTAAGTTAAACATTAAATAATAAAATTTAAATGATAATGCATAAATTAAAGTTAAAATTTAAATAAAATTAAAAATTAAAAATTAAAACTAGTAATTTATTAAGATAGAAAAAAAACTTAAAAAGATAACTCAGTAGCATGAAAATTAAAACTAGTTATGCCATAAAATTAAAAATCTGAGATTGATTAAAGAGAAACTTAAAAATCTGTTAAGGTAAAGTAACAAGTTTAAACATTAAATAATAAAATTAAAAATTTAAATGATAATGAATATATTAAACTTAAAATTTAAATAGAAATAAAAAATAAAAATAAAAAATAGTAATTTATTAAAAAATAAAAAAATAAAAAGCAGCAGCGTATGGAAAACGGAAACGCAGAAGGCCATTTGGCATTTTTAAATAGAAAATAAAAATTAAAAATAAAAATTAGTAATTTAATAAATTTATTAAAAAATAAATAAAGAAAACACAACAGCATATGGGAAAACGACAACACAGAAGGCCAAAATGGCAAAATGAAGATGGGTATACGACGTGTCAATATACCTTCCCTCCTGCTCTGCTGAGTTGCTCCAACGCCAACGCTCATGGATTGCTCTAACGCCAACGCTCATCGGTCACGCTCCACTGATCACAAAATTGAAAACTCAGAAAACTGAGAAACTCTTCAGTGTCCATGCTCCAACGTCGGCTCACGACGAGTCACTGCAACAGTGCAGAGTCCAGATGACCAGACCTCACAACTGAGAACTCTTGGCGATTACTCCTCGAATCGTCTCAACGATTACTCCTCTCAGCTCCTCGAATTGTCTCAGCGATTAATCCTCTCAGCTATTACTCAAACAGACTCACGATTTGTGTTGATTAAACCTCTTTGCAATGTATTTATAACGAGAACTGGGGGTTAAAACTTCGCGGGAGTTTCTAGAATGCAAGAATTTGCGGGAGTTTTTGCCGCCATTTTTTTTTTGGGAATGCCAGCTGGGAACGTGTGTCCGTTCCCCTTCTACAAGGAGCTGCTCACCGTTCCAATCGCTGTACGAAATGTGTAGCCGTTACCGAAAAAGGAAACACCATTTTCAACGTTCCGAAGTTCCCAGTTTTGGAGTAAACGTTCCTTAATTGTTCCCCCGTTCCAGAAACCTTTCCAGGAGATTTCAGAACGTTTCGTTCCGGTTCCCAAGTTCCCAGAAACGCAGGAACCTTGGGAACGAGTTTCTGAAAACCTGGGAACCGTTCTCGTGAAACATAGGGAGATTGTAAAAAATGTAGTAGCATGTCAAATTTTTTGTGAAGGACTTGGCTTCCTAAGACTTAGACATCAATCCGATCATTCCAAGTTGTTTTTTCCCTTGTCAAATATACAATGCTGAATAAACGATGTATAATTTTCGAGTTTTTTCACCGCTCCTCCAAAGTTTGAATGGTCGTCTTGGTGGTTAGGCCATAAGAGGTTATTGAAGTCCACGTGTCAATATATATGATATTGCTAGGAATCGGTATTGAGTCGTATGGACATGTGCTAGGTCCCCCCTAGATTTTAGTTCGATTCTGAGAAAAATATATATATATATATATATTTTTTTTCCTTTTTCTTTTCTCTTCTGTTTTTTAAGCCATTTTTTAATGGTTTAATTAAAAAACTGGTAAATGGCATAGAAACTTGATCCAGAGGCGGAATTTGGCGTGGGGACGCTCATTTTAATGCTCAAAGCATACTCTTTACCTCAGAACCCACTTTTCTTACACTTTGGGTGATAAAAAAGTCACCTATGGTCATTTTTCGCTATAAGAGCATCAAAATGACACTTAAATGCTAAAAGTGCAACATTTTGGCATAAAACAAAAAATTGGAAAAGTAAAAATATGATTTTCTAAAGGTTCTGGGATGACTTGGCATAGTGGTCCCCAAGAATGCGACTCCTTCCTAGGAGAAAGTCGTCACTTTTAAACAAGTCTTCAAACCATGCAATTCAACCCAAAGTCGTATCCTTGCTCACGTCATTGGGCCGTACGGTTGTGTTAGAGTGTAGATGTGTAGCACATGCGAATTAAAGATGAGGAGGTGGCATGGTAGGTGGAGTGAGGTTTCCTACCTCATGGGAGGTGGTACCTCCTTCATGAGATCACTTCACCTCACCCAACATTAACACACTATTTAAACTTTGTAAGTATGTCATGCACAATAGACTTCCAGAAGGATCCAAGATTTTCAAAGGCACATGTATATCTTACTTACTATTAGTGTTGTTGTCACCATGATTATGAATAACATGATTTAAGTTGGGTTTTGATATACACCATTGGAGCATTTCTTACCTTGGATGCATGCAGGTTCATATTGGTACAAATTCTCACCTCCAGTTTGGGTACTTTGACCTGGTCAACCCAATTGACCAAGTCAAACACGGTTCCTAAGGCAGTGACTCATAAAAAACAACATTGCTTATATTTGTTCCAGACATGCCCAGGATCAATATTGCGGTTTCAATTTTGAGAGTTTGGCCCCATATCTCATGATCAGTGATTATTATCACTTTATTATTGGCCAAATGATCAAATTTTATTATAGAGAGCAGTGATTTTGGTTCTCCTATAGCATTGCAGTGTTCTATGGGGTATGAGTAGTCACTTATACGATTCTTCTATGCCTCCAGATCATCCAGTACAGTCAGTTTGCCCCAGTTTTAAGCCTAAACAAAGTTATGATGATTTTATTATTTTGGAGAGGATGTATCACAAAAAATGAACTAGGAAATTTACTGAAAAAATCGATTTGGCCTGTTGGGTCAAGGAAATGGCAAGGGAATTTCTCCAGATGATTTATTATGGCTCTCCGGACACTTCTACGCCAGTTTCATCCATTTTCATGCTTCGGATTATTATTTTGGTTCTCTTAGGGAGGATGTCCCCCATAGGGCGAAATTGGTCAAAATGGCCAAAATAAAAGTGTGTAAATCAAGTTGTATCTTTAGAAATATGTATGGGGGGACCCCCTAATGAATCTCTCATGTCCCCTAAGTGTAAAACCTGCAAAAATAATGATTTATCATGTTGTAAAAATGGGCTTTATGAGGTAATTCACCCCCCTCTTGACATAGTCATATTGATCCATGTATTCATCCGTGTAAAAGTGATCTCCACCGTTGATGATGTTTTAATCTCAACCGTTGGGTGAAAAAGTAAGTTAGGGTTTGTGTCTCTCTAAAGCTATTTAAAGAAGAGACCACCTCATTGTATCCCATCGGGAAATTTTGCACTCTTGGCTCTGGATATTTGAATAAAGATATTTTTGCAGAAATTCTTGGATTTTCTTTGTGGGATGTTCTTGTCTATGATTGGAAAGTTTATCTTGCTTAGCATTTGAAGTATTTTTCCGGGGTATCAAATATTTTTTGGAAGATAACGTTTGCATGCAGGAGGGTGTTTTTTCTTGGGGCGTTTTTGTGGATCTCCCAACTCGTTTCTCTTCAAGACATTTTCATAATTAGGGGTTTTTTCAATAGTATCTTTGATATTTGATATGCACTCCTATTTTCTTATATTTCCAGTGTCTTTTTCATGCGTAGCAAATTTCACTTTCAGTAGTTTGACTGTGCATGGAAGAGGGGTGCGCTACCTCACTTGGGCAAATTGTTTCGACTTGGTACTTCGTCAAAATTGCTTCAAATTGATCGAGACAAGATAAATCATCATTTGCAAGGCATCTACAAGATTTTCCGATTAAGATCTACTCATAATCTCTTGTTTTAAATTTCTATTCCATTAGTTATAAAATTCTCTGGTGAAACTCTCATTTTAAAACCCTCGATTTTTAGATTTATAGGATCTGGTTTGCGAATGGTTTTAAAGCTTAAAACCCACCTTGGAAATAAATTAAAACCCCTTAGTTTAAATTTTCATGATCATCGGACTCCATTTTCCTATTAAACACACTGGTCATTCCTCTAGGGGAGACGCCCTCCTTGAGGGAAGTGGGTATTTTTTTTCATTCCGCAAATTAGGTATTGCTAGTTTTACCTCTAATCGCATTATCTTACACCTAGCAATAAATTTGTGTTTCTAATTTTATCCAATTTCACCATTTACTCCTAGTTTCCAATTTCCATACTCAAAACCCTAGGGTAATGTTATCACGAATCTTGTAGATACCTCGTGAGATGATCCTATTCAGGACGACAGAGAAAAGGCAACTAAAGTCATTACCTACGATACCCAGGACTTCCGAAAGAACTCGGATGTCACATTGGTCGAGGATGCCGACACTTTGGACCCAGTGAAACACTAAGCCCAGGGGGCGTCCCTATGACCAAGAAACCCTAAAATTAAGGATACTGAGCAGATGGACGAGGAAAACTTGGTTGAATCTCTTAGTTAGATGGTTAATTAGAGTTTAAAACAAAAAACCGAGAGATTAAGAGCATCCAGGTGAAAAGCCCCAATTTTCCCTAGGGTTTCTCGAGTAAGATCTTGTTGTTATGCCACAGTCAGTCACCCTAGCGCCCCCTTCAACCTGCGAGATCAGAGAATATCAGTCGATCTGACAAATGAACGAGATATGCAGAATATAGAAATGAAAAGGGAATAAAAAATCATTAAGAAGAAGATACTCCCTGAACCAAACATCCCAGAGCCGAGACAAAGGTGAGTTGCCCCACAAAAACGCCCTCTCTCCTAGCGCGCCTCCTTTTCCTGCAGATAAAATGGGCAAAGAAAAATGCAAGATATATCCCGGATGAAGCTCAGTATGGAACAGTAGCAATGCTAGTCATCAGATCATCAAAACACCCACAAGATACACAGAAGAATAATCCCAGACAAAAATCTCTTTATTAATATTCTTGTGCCAAAGCTCATGAATTACAATGGGGGGGTCACCTCTCTTAAATAGTTTGAGAGAGACATAAACCCTAACTCAGTTTATCATCCAAGGTTGAGATTATAACATCATCAATGGTGGAGATCAAAATGTATCGATCGATACATGGATCATAGGAGGGGGTCACTACGGGCTTAATTTACCCTAGGCCCCTTTACAACTTCATAATATAAGATATAACAATGAAATACATCAATAGCCAATTAGAGGGGGCACCCCTTGGGAGGCTTTCCTCACTGGCTGAGCCATAAATAAATAATCTGGACATCTGCTAATTGAAAACTACTGGAGGACTGTCCGGGACGTCGAGAAACATCATCTGTCAAAGTTCCAAGCCGTTTCCCTGACCCAGGAGACCAAATCGATTTTCTTAGTGAATTTCTAGTTCATTTTTTGCTGGTACAATCTCTGGAAACTGATAAATCCATCATAACTCACTCCAGGATGCAAACTGGGGCAAACTGACTGCTCTGGATGATCTGGAGACATAGAAGAATGGTATAAGTGACTACTCATACCCCCTGGAACACTGCTCTGCTCTAGGAGAACCAAACATACCGCCATCTGGAATAAAAATAGGTCATTTGGCTAATAATTAAGTGATAATAATCACTTTTCTGGAGAACCGAGACCAAACTCTCAAAACTGAAATTGCAGTATTGGTCCTAGGCATGTTTCGAACAAATATGGACCATGTTGTATTTTTGAGTCACTGCCTTGGGAAACGTGATTGACTTGGTCAACTGGTTTGACTAGGTCAAAGTACCCAAAATCAAAGTGAGATACTGTACTAGTATGATCTTGCCACATTCCAAGGTAAGACATGCTCCAATGGTGTATATCAAAACCCAACTTGAGCCAGTTATTCATAATCATGGTGACCTACAATAATAATAATAAAATATACCTTTGCTTCTGAAAGATCTTAGAGTCTTTTGGAAATCTGCTTGCTCATGCTATACTTACAAAGTGTAATCAATGTGCTATGGATGGGTGATGATGGAAGAACCAGGCTAAGGAAAAGGGAAAATGACTTTGATTGACTTTTTCTCAGTGATCTATCCGACTGATAACCAATATACTCTACCAAGGTGACATATGCATGACACATAGCCAAAGGGATGGAGGTGCCTCACAGATGGGTGAAGTACTTGGGTATGCTTCCCTCAGACTCTAGCAAGTTTTTCTTTGCCACTTTATTGCAAATATAAGTCAACCTTCAAAGGCATGTGCCCTGGAAGCCTTCTGGGCCCCAGTATTGACAAAGACCCAGACTTTCTAGACAAGTCTCACCCTATGGCCCTATGGGGACCATTGAGCCGAACATTATACAAAGAGTGAGTGCTTATTCTTTGACCATCGACCTCTTCAATATTTTTCACAATTCATAAGATGGTAGCCAACCTACAAGAGTAGGTGCCCTGGAAAGCCTTCTAGGCTTCCAGTAAATGACTAAGGCCTAGAACCGCTGCCAGCGAGCAGTCCATAGCCTCGACGGGTTTGCCTCTCCATGGAGCCACTGTGGAGGGAAAATTGAGCCTTACACTATACAAGGAATGAGTGTTCAACCTCTTGGCCATTGACTACCTTTTTTCAATATTTTATACTTTTGCATCCTTTAGATAAAGCTTTTATGCGTTTCGATGCTTTAGTGTTTAGCAACACTGTTATGGTGGAGCATTTGTTTTGAGGACTCAAGGAGAACAACCCTGTGAACCCAGCCACATTGGCCAAGAAACATATTTCATAGCCCGAGACACATAACAACATGGAGTCTATCATACATAGTGGTCAGAATGGGGAAAGGGTCTTCAATCTCACAGGTCTCTATCAGTCTTAGTCATGGGGTAGAAACAAAAGTGGATGAACTGGATGGACGGGTACAAATGTTATGGAACCAACCTAGCACTAAGGGTCGCATTTTGTTTGAGCATGGCATTGTCAACAGTCTTCACATTGGATTCCTTGATCAATCATAACACAGGTTAGAGCAATTTAAAACATATAAGCATAGGTCACCATAATCATCCTAACATGACAAGCACATGTGTCTTAGATACATCACAGAGCAAAACTAAACCAAGGAAATATACCCGATCTCACCATGTATACTTGTCTCCAACTGATAAGCCCCTCTGTGATTGTGTGTACCAACTCCTGATCTGTTGCTCTAATGAACTAGATCATCACCAAAATCATCTCAATGGACTCCTGAATCTCAGTCTTGGCAAGGAAAATATCAAGAAGAAGGCTCTGAAGTGGAATGAAGCTGTAGAGATCCACGCTAATACCCCATGTAAAAGTAGCCCGGAATAGAAAAAGAGACAAGTCTGCATGCTGCATCATGGAAGCCTGACTGAAAAATGTACATGTGATAACAGGTAAATTGGGGCTTTTCACATAGACACTCGTTTTCTCTTAGTAATTGTGCCAAACTCTAATTAACTATCCTACTAAGAGATATAGTCAAGTTTCCTCGAATTATTTATTTGCATTCCTTATTTTTAAGGTAATCTTGGTTATAGAGATGCCCCCTAGGCTTAGTATTGCGCTGAGTCTGAAGTACAGGTATCCTTGACTGGTGTGACATCTGAGTTCTTTCAAAGGTCTTGGATATCGTAAGTCACAATTTTAGTTGCCTTTCCCCCTTGCCGTCCTGAATAAGATCATTTTACGGGGCAACTACAAGATTTGTGATAACAGGACCAAAGTGCATTTCTCCCATGTTGTAAAAGTTAATAAAGATGGAATAGGCTCCTCAGAGCCCACTCCCCATTCCCTCTGGGGGGATTCTTGTCGGTGTCCATTTTCATGGTTTTGCTTCTCCTAGTGTAGTTTGTTTCTTTACTTTCTGTACATCGAATTACTGAAAGGCGATTGTCATATTTTGTTCATTTCTTGGTTGATTTGATGGGGCCATCCCCTTTCTTCATCATGGCGTTGCTTCTTGACATGTGGATCCATGGGTTAGTTAGGTGTTTGTATCCTTACACCTAAGGATATGACTGCTAGACCTTAAGGATTAGTTAGACCTTGGAGACCACACTTGGACGATTTTAGTGTTGTTCGGATGGGGATGTCCACTTGGGGATGCCACATGTGTCACATGTGGAAGGTTTACTTGGTATTTGGGTGCCACATGTGTGGTTGGAGTTAGTTGTTTTGCACATCCTAGTGGAGCGACCTCTCTTTGAGGAGTTGGTTGGAGTTTTGACTTGCTATTTTGCCTACTTAAAGGGTGTGTCCCACCTCCATGAGCTCACTTTCTTTGAGATTTGTACATGTGGCATAGCCACCGATATTTTATCACTCGTTGAACTTGTCCACTAAGTTAATTAGGTGGATATTGTTAATTTATGCATTCCTAGATTAGATCTAGGGTTTTAGTTTGGATATTATTATTTTATTATGGAGCTTTTGAGCCTATAAATCTATAAAAGTTAGGCTCCTCCATTTGTAATGGTTGTTGATGGTTAGGAGAAACACGGGTTATACTGCTTTGGATATTTGGAGGTTATTTTGAGCTCATACACTGGAACCTTGTTGTTCATTTGACTTGGTTGATTTTCTTGATGGAGGTTCATATGTGAATGGCATCAAAAGAATGGTAACATCATTTTGATTTGAAGTTACTTGTAGTTATTGATTCTTGTAGTGTTTTGCTTAATGTGATTTCACCACATGTTAAGATATGCTATGGTAAATAGTAAGGCCAGCTAGTTGTAAATCCTTTATCCAATTATTAACCTCTTGCTCCTACAAGAAGAGTCCTAATCTGTGCTCTTTGAACTCACATTCCCAACATATTGCCAGGCACTATTCCTTCCTCCAATGTCCTTAAAAATTCATAAAATCATTTTTTTATTTTGCTGTCCTATAGGTCTCAAATAAAGGCAATTTAATCAGAAATTTCAGATCTGTAATCTAGCCTGTAAATCTCACTATTTTCTATCTATATATAGGCTTGACTTACTTTTAATCAAATCTGTAATTTTCAGCAGTGAAGTATCATAATCAAATCAGATTTGATCCAACCCTGTTTTACCCTTGAATAATTGATAAGTGGGCTGCTTATTGCACCTCAATAAATTTAGAATTGACACTACTTAAAACCACCTAATCCAGATTGGCATCATGTCTAATAAACCCTTTAAAATCCATATCTAAGACTAGACTGTTGCCTTTAGGGTTTTCCTCCAGTTGGAGAGAAAACTAACCTAAAAAGTGGGAGATAGTTGTTGAAGTGACAGTGGATAACCTCTCTGAGTTGCTCTTGGGTCTTCACCTTATGAGATTGGACTTGAACGCTATAGGTGAGGGTTTAAGAAGTAAAAATATGGCACAATGTTCTTAAATATGCCCAGTCAAATGCAAATGATGACTTTCAAAAATTCAAAAGACCATAACTTTCTCATATGTTTTCCCTATGTTGTATGGATGGCTTGCTTCTAATAAAATGATGACGCCGAATAATTCCCACAAAATACTAGAGGTAAACACTTCCTTGATAGTTTGCTTAGGCTGTAGTAATAAAGGCTCCAATGAAGATGATTTAAATCTTTATTGGAGCTTATATATAATTGATCAATCAATTAGCCCCAACTTGCACTATAACAATATCTATGTTCCCCAAGTTTGATTACTGAATACCATGTCAAAATTGAAAATATGTTATGAAATAAGTTTGATTTTCTATTTCTCATTTAATACATGTGTTTTTCTCGTGGGTTTTGCTGAAGTGTGTAATAAAGCATAGGTAAATTGAATAATATTAAACTATCAAATTTCAATAGCTAATATATTCCATGTTATATATAGTGTTTGATTGATATAGGAAAAGTGATTTTCAAGTTTTTTATTCCAGTTGTGTTGTAAGAAAATTGGATTGATGTTTGTATCTGTTCTTCCTTGCTGAAAGTTATTTCGCTCTTTCGTCAGATGATAAAGGAGGTACAAAGTTGGCCTTATGGGTGGCCGGAATCTCCATTATTTCTAAAGAGACCAGAACGAGGATGTGTCATTGGACAACTTTTAGTACACGATAGGTATGTTTCAATGGATGGGATGCATTCTATATTGTTAGACCAAAGGAGATGTATGTCATGTCAGCTCAGACATTGCATTATAAAGTACAGTAAAACTGGAGATCTATGTTTTTGTTACTTAAGATGTGGCACTATCATTCTGAAGTTCTATTTGTGATAATTAGGTGTGTAAAATCAATGTTCCAAATATTGTTTTGGGGAATATATCATTGAGGGTCCAGAAAGAAACTTGTTGGAACTATAGGATAAAGTATTGGCAAGCATAAACTAATGTTAGTTTTTCATAACTTTAGTAATATAATTTCTTTTCTTTCATTATTTATTTCATCCCATAATCATAGCATTATTTCTTTTTCAATGGAAGTAAACAAAGGATCACTGAAAGATAACGATGCACAAGAGACACAAAGATTTTACCCATGGAAACCCAAATGGGAGAAAACCCAACAAACTTTTTTCAGAAGAAATAATCAATGCAATACAAGAACAATACAAATCATGAATTTAAGCCTTAGCACAAGAATGTGCTCTTTTTTCACAAGAATCCTGAGAGACATAAGATAATAAGATAACCCCAAAATTTGCTTCACTTGCCCTCCTTGAGAAGTGCGCACCACTTGAGAGAGAGATGTGTGTTGTGTTACGTGTATGTTAAAAATGAACTGTGGCAACACTTTATTTATATTTTTCTTTTCACTAGAAGTTTCCACAATTAGGTCGGCTTGTACTTTTTTTTGTTCTTTATTTTATCTTTTGTTTATCTTCCAAGCAGACTTGTCCTTTTGTCTTCTAGGGTCAATTTACCCCTTTCATTGGGGTAGTTGATCCCTTCATTGCTTTCCACTTTCTCTGGTACTTCTTAAGAATATGTTCCAATGCGACATTAACATTAACAACTAGGACCTGAAAAACTTGGAAAATTTGATCAGAGATACTATTCGTGAGCTAGGAATAGTCATCATGTGGCTCATAAATTACTGAAATTAGAATTATACATAATGTTATTAATCCATCAGACACTAGAATGGGTTTGGCAGATCTTCCTGTATCTTCTATTGATCTTTGCCACATGCTAATATGATTTGGACTGATTATTTCTAATTAGGCTCATGATGCATTTGCCTGTGTATTGATATCTACAAAACTAAGATGTTATGGTTCTGTACTTTCCTTGTGTGAAACGGTTCCTAGATTCTTCTTGCATTGGATGGCACATGCCATTTGACATCCTTGCAAATCTCATGTGCAATATAGATTCTCTTGTTAGAGGTTGTCAACAATTGTTTTGTTAGAGTTTTAGAAAAGGTTTGCATTAAGGAAAGATATATAGATTTTAGGCAAGCCTTTTTTGGGCCTGTTGACCACCTAACCAACTAGGCCGGAAACCATGTGCCATGTACCACGAAGATTAATAAAGTGTGCCTAGAAAATTTTTCAAGCTCCAGAAGACTCAGCAAGGCATTTTTGCCACCCTTTCTCTTCTTCTTCTCCTCTATGAAATTGCCGCACCCCTACGGGAGATTTTGTAAGGATATGCTTGCATGATGGTCCATTTTTATAAAAATTAGTTGCCTAGGACTTTATCATTAGGGAAGTCCTTTCATCGAGCAATTTTTTCCTTGGATAATTAAATTTGCTCTTTAGCAACTTCAATTATTTGACTTTTCCACTCAAAATTCCTCCAAAGTGGTGAAAGGTATTCTAATAATCGAGCCCATGGGGTGATTAAGGTCTAGTAGTGTTGTACATTACCATGATAAACATAATCCCGAGTCTTGCGGAATTTCGTTACGTTTTACGTAGTGTTTTTTAATATTTTGTAATAAAAAATGTCTGTCAGCCTGATGTTATGTAAAATATTGTAATGTAAACTATGGATAAGTGGTCCTTAGTGATGTTGTATAGGGGTATGTGTACTCAAAATCAATGGCATGGGACTCCCTACACCCTTGGACCAAGTTTTGAGTCAAGTCAATAAGTTTTTATAGGGTTTTGGTCAAGTTTTCCCAAGTTAGTCATTTTCCAGCAGAAAATTTGAAATTTTCCTTATGTCAAAATTAAAAAATTTGGGGGAATTTTTTTTATGTTGGGGCCTTAGTGGGACCAAGGCAAGATAAAAGGGCCCCATAACACCCTTCTTTTCCGATTTTTCCCTTTCTTTCACAAGAGAGCGTTTTCTCTCTCTCATGGGGCCACACTTCTTCATGGAGAGTGTGTGGGCAAGGAGAGGGGGCCACACAAAGCGTGTCCCACCTTCCCAATGAGGGCGCCCCTCTCCGTTTGACTTAAGTGTGGGCCTATGGGGGAGGGAAATTAGGTTTTTCCTTGTTCTCTTTTCTCCCATGCTTTTTTCTCTCTCATGGGGGTGCCCCACTTGGTCTTTTGCATGTGAGACAAGTGTCAAGAATTGAGGGGGCCTCTCTCCCTATCTTTTCCTTTAAAAGGAGGCCTCTCCTCCTCATTTTGGTTACAATCTTTCTACTCCCTCAAGCTCTCTCAAGATCTCATGCTATTTTTATCTCTTGCTCTCATTTCGGTGAGCCATTTGTAATTTCCAGCCATTTGGTTTTTAATAAAAAAGCTTTGGAGAAGATCTTGTGTTGCTTGGTAGTGATTTGCTCCTACATTTACATGCTTGCATATGCCATTGGAGGCCAAAGAAACAAACTTCTTTGCTTTGTTGAGATCTTTTCATTTTTGTTATAGATCTTATGGATTTTCTCCTTTGTATTTAAGAAGTTCAAGCATTTCTTGGTTGAATAGCTTGATTTCTTGAATCATTGTGTAGAATCTCACATTTTTTAGTGTTTGTTAAGCATATCTTACAATTTGCAGGTGATCCAATATTGGAGATTGGAATTCCTTGGTTGGATACTCCACTTCTTCAACCATTTGAAGAGCAAGGGGCACTTTTTCCTCACATTCCCTTAAAATTTCTGCATTTTTTTTTACATCTTGTTAGCACTCTAAATCTGATTTTAAGTACTTATCCTCATAAGACATTTGACATTAGTTTGCAAAATTTACGAAGATTTTTGTACATAATTTTACACTAACATTCATAGTGTCTCAAGGTGATTTTGGGCACTTTTTACTGTTTATTTGCTTGTTTTTTGTAGGTTTTTAGTAGCATAAGGAGAAACTTTGCCAAAATTTTGGTAGAAAAGAGTTCAAAGGACTCCCAAGAGTTTCTACTTCAAAGGGCATTGCCTAAAGGGGCCCAAAAACCCCTTTCCTCTTCTCTTTCTCAAATTCTTTAGCTGCAGACTTCTTTTCCTTATTGTAAGGGCCAAGAGAGTCTCCTGAGCCCATTTTCCATATTTTCTAATATTCAAGTTTATCTTAAAATTTCACTTAGGCCACCCATTGCATGCAAAGCTAGTTGGGTTCTCCCACCCTTGCATTGTGTTACGCTGCACTTATAACCAGCGCATCTTCAGGTGTTCCCCAGAGAGAGAGGGCCAAATTTTTCGACCAGGAGGGGTGTTATTGAGCAATGGTGGTCATGGTTGGGCCCTTTGGTCCTCCTTTAAGAGTACTATGGATTAATGGCACTGCTGACTACCCTTTATTGGGGTTTTTAACCTCGGGGTTGGTGTTCGGGCCCCCTAAGGGTTCACCAATGGGTCACATGGCCTCATCTCTTGTTTACATGCTCAAGTGGCCTTTGCTTCAGCAGTGAGACCTTCGTCTCCACTAACAACCACTTATGACACCCTCCTGGCCTCTCAGATTGTGGGTTCCTACTCTCTTTGGCCATAGTTCCGCAGAGAAAAGGCATCCTCCATGCCAGGCCTTTTCATGCTTTGAGGAGGGCGTTGAGGGATTTTACAACATTCTAGGGGTTAGATGGGGTATAACGCCCTCCCTCCATCTCACTCCAGCCTTTCGTTTGGAGTGATTCGCTTATTTGAGCATGTTTTGGCACCTGGGGATACAAATACCCCAGGTAGCCTACCTTAGGCTATATTTTATTATTATTTTCTTTTAATTTTAAGTTGACATTTTATAATTTCAAATTAACATATTTTAAGGCATGTAGGCCTGGATATATTAAAAAGTGAGTGTGAGATCATATAAATAGATCTCCTCACTTTTATTTTAAAGACAAAACTTATGGGATAATATACTATGCACTTGTTTTACCCCTTCTAGGGCTCTTTCGATGGATTTGCTCCTCTTGAGGAAGTTTTTCTGGGTTAATGCAAGCTTTTTCTGGTAATTCTTTGGTGAAGTTCTTTGCTTGGTGACGTTTTGATTTGTTGGATTAACATGAGCACAAAAAGGTTAGGTTTCTCATCTTTTTGTTTGAATGTTGGTGGATGTTCATGTTCAAGTCTTAGTGGTAGCCCTATTGCTGCACTTTTTCCTAGGATAGGCCATTACCTTTCATTCTTGTCACCTTAGCAAACTGAGACACGTCTCCTTGTGAGGGTGCCCTATGGTTTCTCCTTAGTTTTTCTAGGCTAGTTGCTTGACCTAGGAACTCTTCTTCTCTAGGTTAGGCATGCTCCCTAGATGCCCTATGTTGTGGTAGGGCTTTTTGCTAGGGTTAATTCCCTTTGTTTTCACACCTTTTCTCTTCTAATAACCTTTGTTCTAGGGTTAGTTTAGGATTAGTTTTAGGTTAAATTTAGGTCTGCAATTTTATGTGAGAAACCCTAAAAATAAAAAAATTATTTTTTTTGCACTTTTGGGCCTCCCTAAATTTCAGCCACCTTCCCTACAAATTCGCCCTGGCCTATAAATCCCTAAAAACCCTAATTCAGAATTATAGGGAACCCTAAAAATACAAAAATCACAAAAATCTCAAAATTTGCCCTACAAGGCCCTAAAACAGTCCTAGTTTTTCTCTAAAAGCCCTAAAACAGTCATAATTTTGCCCTAAAAGCCCTAGCCTACCTTTAGGAACTTAGCAACCCTTTAGCTGCTCTTCTTACCTCATTCCAACCCTCGGATTCCTTCGATAAAGCCTTAACCCTGCTCCCTTCCTTCCTCCACTTTGCTGGTCACCTTCAGTCACCATCTTCCGAAGATCTTGCTGAGTGTTAAGGCTGCCCCTATAGTGGCGGCTTACCCATTTTGCCGTACCTTTCTTTACATCAGCCATACAAACCAACAATGGGTTAGGAGGCTAGTAAAAGTGAACCATTGTCAAACTCTTTCCTTCCATAATCACACAGGAATACCACTTTGCTACTGTACTTACTTCATACACAGTCTGAAAAATACTATATAAATACAAGTTTGTATGTGCCTATGTTATGGATAGTGGGTAAATGCCAAGTTTGTTGAATGATTACATAATGCTGCTATAAGTATGACTGTGGGAAATTGACTGAATATACACTGCTGAAACAAGCTGCATGCACACATAAATCGCTAGTTCAATTTGCTATAAGGTAGATACAAAGAGATGTGTGAATTTATGGTTTGATTGATTACATTGCCATTTACTAGTACTAATAATCACACTTACTAATGCTACTATAATGAATGACTGAATACTTACTGCTGTTATTTATTTGCACATAGTCATGCTGCTATAATAACACTTACTGTTGGTACATACAACACCTTTTCTATCTATTGCAACTAAGGGCACACGCCTTCATGAATGAGGATTGACACATAAATGACTCCATTGTGTATACTGCTGTTTATCATTTTCACATGACTAATGCTGCTATAAATATTAAGTGTGATGATATGACTGAGTATATATATGTTGTTCCTACTGCTGTCATAACTATACATATCTTACTGCATGTACTGCTGTACTTGTGTTTTTGAGCTATGATAAACGCTTATACGTGATCATGTTAATGTAATTGTAACTTAGGAAGATATTCCCTTGTATATTTCATATTGTATTTCATTGTACCCCTACGGAGATGTTTGTTCCTCCAATCGGGAGAGTCATTACTGTAATTAAGTCATGTAAAGTCATTGAGGTTAACCCTCCATTGTATGTTGGGGCATTAGACCCCTCAGTTAAGTTATATTAGGGTTATTAGACTCTCCTAGAGAAGTTGGTCCTGTAGGGAAAATGTCAAGTGGAAAAAAGGTATAAATAGAGAGTGTGACTCTATTTTAAATTTTTAACACACTCACTTACTCATCAATAGCGCATGAGAGAGAGAAGACTAGCTCGCACAAGTGAGAGAGAGAAGACTAGCTCGCACAAGTGAGAGAGAGAGAGCAGCTGTCGAAGATCATCTTTATACTTTTGGGTTTTACTTTTGCTACTGGTGCTCATTCTATCTTTGAGGAAGTTGCGGGGTTTTCTCCTTTATGGTTTCCTCAACGAAAATCTTTGTCTCTTGTCTCTTGTGATTATTGCTGTGCATGTTATTCTCTATGATAAAATCCTAGATCATATTGATTAAATTGCGAAAAACTAACACGGTATCAGAGCTAACTTGAGAAGAAGACACTGTGTAGCTGCAGAAGCTAGGGCTTCTTAATTTTTTGGGTTTCTCTCCATAGATCATCAGCAAAAGGAGGCCATACTAACTTCCTAAGGAAGGTGCATCTTTCTGTCGAAACATATTTGGATTCTAAGCATTTTCAGTTTTGGCCGGTCACTACTGCGGGAAATTAGGGCTTTTCACAGAAGTGGAATTTTTGAGTGAGCCCAGTATAGGATTGTTCTCCTCCTCAAAATCAAAATTTAGAGACCAAGATCGAAATTTTTGGTTGGGTAAAGCTCTGGGAAAATCAAACCCTCATTTGATCTCGGACCAGAAAACCAACACTGCAGAAGATTATCTCCAGATTTAGTCCAGGCATCTCAAAGTGGTAAGATATAAATCTTTTGTATTTCCATTTGAAGTTATCATTAAAGATGTCTCACCACACCAAGCTTGAGGATAAGCTTGAAGGAACTGATAACTTCTGAGCATGGAAGTATAGGATTTCACTTGTTCTTGAAGAAAATGAATTGGACACCTACATAAGTGGAGAGGTTCCAGTACCAGAGGGAGATGAGGCTAAATCCTTACATAAGAAGATCTTGTTCAAGGCCAAGAGGATTATTGTTGATTTTATCAAGGATCACCTTATACCACATGTGTCTTCCTTAAAGACACCGAAAGAGATGTTTGATTTCTTGACCAAGCTATTTGAAGGAAAGAATATAAATCGAAAGATGACTTTGCGAAATCAGTTGAAGCATGTAAAGATCCAGAATGCAGAGACCATACAGTCATACTTTACAAGAGTGTCTCAAATCAAAGAACAACTTGAAGCCGTGGGAGAAGACATAGAGAATGAAGAAGTTGTGATGACCACCTTGAATGGTCTCCCTAGGTCATGGGAGTCCTTTATTCAAGGAATTTGTGCTAGAAGAAAGTTAATCACTTTCAGTAGGCTGTGGGAGGAATGCTCACAAGAAGAAGCTCAAATCGTAGCTCGAGAAGAAAAGATGGGAAATGAAGATCAAGATCTCACATCACACACCAAGAATAACAAAAGGGAGCACTCTCATCACAAGAAAGGAAAGCATCATCACCGGAATCAGAAAGATAACCCTAGAAGACCTAGGAGAGATCTATCTAATGTCAGATGCTATACATGTGATGAGAAGGGACACTTCTCCAGAGATTAACCTAGAAATAAAGGTGGCGCTCACAAGAAGAAGAACAACAAAAGAAGACATCATGCTCACACTGCAGAGGATGATGAACCTCCCAGGAAGAGAGCCAGAGAAGAAAGTGAAGATTCTTCAAGCGATGAAGAGTATGTCTTGATTTCTGCCCTCACAGGAACTGTTACACATGGAAGCAATGATTGGCTCATAGATAGTGGGGCTTCCAAGCATATGATAGGATTCAAGGAATCCTTCATGAACCTATCCGAACATGAGTCACCCCACAAAGTGAAACTTGGGGATGACTACTAGTATCCTATAAAAGGAAGTGGTGAACCTCCTATAAGCTAGACTTTGGAAAGTCTATGAAGATGAAAGATGCCTTGATTGTACCAGCACTAAAGAAGAATCTTCTCTCCATATCTGCATTGGATGCAAAAGGTAAGAGGGTTGCATTTGTAGATGGCCAAGTTCTTATGTGGCCAAAGGGAAAGACCATAGATGATGCAGTAGTGATTGGAGAATAAGAGGGAGGCTTATACAAATTAAAGGGCCAACTAGAACAAGCTTTGGTCCATGACTCAGTAGAGCCAGGTGAACTTTGGCATAGAAGGTTTGCACATGTGCACTATGCACTATAGGGCACTACCACTTGCAAGCAAAGCTGTTGAAGGTATTCCAGAAATCTAGGCAAAGCATGAAGGTGTTTGCAAAGGATGTGCGAAGGGAAAGAACACAAAGAAGACATTTCCAAGTAGCGAAAGCAAGGCAAAAGGAATCTTGGAAATCATCCACTCCGATATATGCGGTCCGATGTCATCCAGTTCATTGAGCGGGTATGTATATTATGTTTCTTTTATTGATGATTTTTCTAGGAAGACATGGATATATTTCTTGAAGAGCAAGGATGAAGTATTCAGTAAGTTCAAGGAATTCAAAGCCTTGATTGAGAACCACATAGAGAAGAAAATCAAGACCTTTCGATCAGACAATGTCAGAGAATTCACATAAGAAGAAGTCAAGGAATTATGCAGAGAGTTAGGGATTAAGAGGGAGTTGACCACTCCATATAATCCACAACAGAATGGAGATGAAGAAAGGAAGAATAGAACAATTATGGAAGCAGTAAGGGCAATGCTTCATGATTAGGATCTTCCTATGCATCTATGGGCAGAAGTTGCTAGGGCAACTGTGTATGTACAGAATTGTACTCCGCATAGAGTACTTGAGAACAAGACGCCAGAAGAAGCCTTCTCCGGCAAGAAACCAGAAGTCAGCCATCTCAGAATATTTGGTTGCCCGATGTACATACACATTCTGAAAGAGAAGAGGACAAAGTTAGATCCTTCAAGAAAGAAGGGTATATTTGTGGGATATAGTGAAAGCTCGAAGGCTTACATAATATATTTCCCATAATTCAAGAAGATCGATATCAGCAAGGATGTAACATTCGACGAAGACTCAACATACCACAAATCCAGAAAGATACCTGTCGAAGACATTGAAGAAACAGAAGCACCCAGGATCCGAGATACAATAATGAATGAAGTAAATCCAAAAGATTATGGAGAATGCGAAATAGAAGACCCACAAGAACCTATAGATCCACCACGCGAGAAGAATTCTCACAAGAGGAAACCAACATGGGTACGAGAAGCAATTCAAGATGCAGAGAGATATGGTGCTCCTGAGGGAATGCACAGAGAAAGCAAGAGACCTAGACCATTCTCCAGTTATGTAGACCTCCTGTGTGACATCATTGACAAAGAACCTTCCAACTACGAGGAAGCAATTGAGAAGAAAGAATGGAAGGATGCCATGATCGAAGAATACCAGTCGTTCATGAAGAATGATGTCTGGGATGTGGTCCCAAGACTAATAGGGAAGTCTGTTGTGACTTCCAAATAGATCTACAAGATTGAGCATGTTGCAGATGGCAGCATAGAGAAACACAAAGTGAGATTTGTGGCACGTGGATTCTCCCAGAAGGAAGGGATAGATTATGAAGAAACATTTGCACCTGTAGCTAGATATAGTTCCATCAGAACAATACTTGCTCTGGCTACAGTGATGAAATGGAATATACACCAGATGGATGTCAAGACAACGTTCTTGAATGGTGTAGTGGAGGAGGAAGTGTATGTGGAGCAGCCACTCGGATTTGAGACACATGATAGGGAGACTCATGTGTGCAAATTGAAGAAGGCCTTGTACGGTTTGAAACAGGCACCCAGGACGTGGTACGGCAGGATTGACAGCTTCCTGACTAGTTTGGGCTTTCCCAAGAGTAAAGCAGATTCCAACCTTTACTACAAGGTTGAGGAAGGGAACCCAGTGATACTTCTACTGTATGAAGATGACTTGTTTGTGACAGGTGAGGACGGGTTGATTGCTAACACGAAGAGGAAGCTTGCTCCCGAGTTCAAGATGAAGGACTTGGGTATGATGCACTACTTTCTAGGCATGGAGGTGTGGCAGAGTGCGAATGGAATCTTCCTTGGACAAGGGAAGTATGTAGTGGAGATCCCGAAGAGGTTCGGGATGATGGACTGCAAGGCCATGGCCACACCTATGGCATCGAACCTGAAGCTATTCAGTGATCCTTCATTAGAGTCTGTTGATACCACAATGTATCGTCAGATGATTGGATCCTTGATGTACCTGACAAATACGAGACCAGATATTTGCTTTACTATGAACACATTGAGCCAGTTCTTGACGGATCCGAGACATATTCACCTGATTTCTGCAAAGCATATTCTGAGGTACCTGAAGGGTATAGTTGATTATGGGCTCACGTATGATGTGAATCAGAAGATTAACTTGGAGGGTTATGTGGATTTGGATTGCGTAGGCAGTGCCATTGATAGGAAGAGCACTTCGGGGTGCTGCTTCAATAGGGGATCAAGTGCGATCTCTTGGTTTAGCTGGAAGTAGTCCTGTGTGGCACTAAGTACAACTGAAGCAGAGTATGTCGCAGCTTGTTCGGCTAGTTGTGAGGCAGTATGGTTGAGGAAGCTGCTGTCAGATTTGTTTGATCTCCAGTTGGATGCTACTTGTATATTTTGCGACAACCAGAGTTGTGTGAAGTTGTTTGAGAACTCGGTGTTCCATGACAAGTTGAAGCACATCGAGATCAAGTATCACTATATCAGGGTTATGGTGCAAAGAGGAGCAGTGAAGCTCCAGTATGTTGCGACGGACGAGCAGATAGCTGATGTATTGACCAAACCACTAGCCAGAGTGAAGTTTGAATACTTCAGAGAGAAGCTTGGTGTACTTTAGATCGAGGTTCCTTCCAAGGGGAAGTGATGAGTCCAGAAGAAGCAGATACACATGGGCTTTTCCGACATGGTGGTAGGTTGGTCCTCCCATGGTCGTTGATGTAATTGCCGGGATTTTTCGACATGGTGGTAGGTTGGTCCTCCCATGGTCGTTGATGTAATTATCGATCTTTTTCGCAATGGTGGTAGGTTAGTCCTCCCATGTTCGTGGATGTAATTGCTGAAGCTTTTTCGACATAGTGGTAGGTTAGTCCTCCCATGGTTGTTGATGTAATTGCTGAGCCTTCCCCGGATGGTGGTAGGTTTGTCCTCCCATGCCTATTGATGTAAGTGCTGTGTTATGTGTATCTGGGCTGTGCTCCGTGTGACGATGAGATGAGCTGAAGATGATGAGGTAATAGTAGGATCTTGCAGGTTTTGCAAGAGGCATATAATAAGTCTTGAGATGTACCTACTTGATGGCTCGCTCGCAGAGATGATGAAGACCTACATGGAGGTTAGGCCTACATCCAGCATGAAAAAGGGTTGGCTCTGTAGAACTTCCTATGACGAGTAGATTCGAGAGATAACACCATTTGATCGAGATGATGAGAAAAACAACAACAGTGATGATGATGATTCAGTGACGAAGACTTGTGTTGATGAACTGTGTCAAGATAATACTTTCCTAGTTAAGAGGGAGTGTTAATGTAATTGTAACTTCGGAAGATATTCCCTTGTATCTTTCATATTGTATTTCATTGTACCCCGACATAGATGTTTGTTCCTCCGATCGGGAGAGTCATTAATGTAATTAAGTCATGTAAAGTCATTGAGGTTAACCCTCCATTGTATGTCGGGGCATTAGACCCCTCAGTTAAGTAATATTAGGGTTATTAGACTCTTCTAGAGAATTCGGCCCTGTAGGGAAAATGCCAAGTGGAAAAAAGGTATAAATAGAGACTGTGACTCTCTATTTTAACACACTCACTCACTCATCAATAGCGCATGAGAGAGAGAAGACTAGCTTGCACAAGTGAGAGAGAGCAACTGTCGAAGATCATCCTTATACTTTTGGGTTTTACTTTTGCTACTGGTGCTCATTCTATCTCTGAGGAAGTTGCGGGGTTTTCTCTTTTATGGTTTCCCCGAGGAAAATCTTTATGTCTCTTGTCTCTTGTGATTATTGCTGTGCATGTAATTCTCTCAGATTAGATCCTAGATCATATTGATTAAATTGCGAAAAACTAATAGATCAATAATTGCACTTATATGGTGGATACATTGTGGATAATGTTTGTTTTATAACATTGCACCTTAAAAAGTAATTGGTTATTAGTTGAATGATACTTAGTGTGATATTGTTTACTTGCTTATCATCGAATAAATTGCATTATTGAAGTATACCCCATATACACACTTAACACAACACTTTCACTCTCATATTTGACCCCAATGAGGCACTAGTCACTAACGTCCTCGAAAGAGAACAATTTGGTGTTTAGTGTCCTTACAGGATCGGAATAGGGCTCTCCCCTAGGAGGTTTCGACTTCCAAAGTAGTTGGGGACAAGTGACTAAGGTGACAGTGGTCTCTTTTCCCACATATGCTTGCCAATGGATTTGAACTGCCATTTCAACCGGTAACTACTTCCAAGAGTTTTTCAAAGGGCATTGCCCAAAGGGTCCCAAAACCCCCTTTCCTCTTCTCTTTCTCAAATTCTTTTGTTGCAGATTTCTTTTCCTTATTATAAGGGCCAAGAGAGTCTCCTGAGCCCATTTTCCATTTTTTCTAATATTCAAGATTATCTTAATTTTTCATTTAAGCCACCCATTGCATGCAAAAGTAGTTGGGTTCTCCCACCCTTGCATTGCAAGAGAGGAAGGGCTAGGATTTTATTAGTTTGAATTATTTCTTTTGGGTCACTCATTGCCATGCTAAGATATTAGGGTTCTGCACACTCTTGCATTACAAAAGAAGAATGTCTAGGACTAGTTTTAATTCTTTGTTTCGTAAAAGTTAAATTTTTCCCTACCCTTTCCTTACGCATTAGAAGAAATTTCAATTTAAAATGGGCCTTCCAAAAATAATACAAATTCCATGTCATCATGTATTAGCCAATCAAATTGCTTTAAAATTCAAAAAGGGAGCACCTCTTAAACAACTTTTTAATATAAATTTGGGGATAGGTATCATTAAAAAAACTACTTTTTTTGTTCGTATCTTCTGACATATCTCCCTGCTTTTTTACTCAAATTTCGATTGGGAGAGCTCGTTGGATGCGGAATTCATCCAACGAGTACCCACTTGGCATACTTTTGACGGGCCCCGCTACCCCAAAAACAAGAAATACCTGAAAAAACATGATGGGATCCAATGAGTTCTCCCGATCGAAATTTGAGTAAAAACACAGGGAGATATGTCGAAAATACGAACAAAAAAGTAGTTTTTTCTTTTCTTCCTCCAAAATGAATAAATATTATTTTATTATTTTAACTATTATTTTATTAATTTTCCTTAGGAGGCTCATTTTGAGTTGAAATTTCATCTAATGGAAAGATGATTGAGTGGCTAGATTAAAAGTTTATTTCTTATTTTTCATTTGTTATTTGCGCCCACACCTTGCAAGTGAAGTGGCTAAACCATCCTTTCAATATCGTGCCGACTAGATTTTATATAAAGTTCATTTATAATTCTTTATTTCAAGTTAATAAACCTTTCCCTGCTTTTGCCCCGTATTCCCTCCCCTTACTGGTTTGTCCGATCTTGGGTGAAAAGAAAGGGCAAGAGTTTGAGTTGGCTAGTTTAATAGGCACTTTAACACCTTATTTAAAAAATTGCGAAAATAAGGATTAGTTGAGGAGCTAGAGCGGTAGAGGATGAAGAAAGCCTTGTGGCATTTAGTGTCCTCTTGTTGAGTATCTTGCTAGTCTTTGGAACTGACATGTGGAGCTAGAAGGGAGCCTCGCGTTCTCTTGTCGAGCACCCAACCATTTCTCTCAATCGAAGGATAAGGGCTAGCGGTAGTCACGTAATGTAGATTTTACTTTCATTGTCTCAAACACTAAATCCTCTAAGCTATAGTGACACTTAAAATAAATTAAAATTTACAGAACCACTTGCAAAACATTTTGATCCCTTGTGATTTCACATTTTCTCTCACAACATTTTATTCAAGTTCTTTTTCTCTTCCAAGCAAGTATTTCAATTTTCAAGTCCATTGCATTGCTAGACAAGATATATTTTCAAGCAAGCTATTTTCATTTTTGAATGTTTTAAGGTTTGGACGTAAATTATTGTAATTCTTTTGTGTATCTTATGTAAATTTATTTTCATTAAACAAGCAGTGGTATATTGTAACTTTTAAAGCCCAATAGATAAGTCACTAGTAGTTAATATTTGATTGTTTCATTCTTTAGCATTATTTTGTTGAGATTCATGAAGGACTACCCCCTTGAGTTAGGCCTAAATGGAGGAGTTGGGAATCGAAGTGACAGTGGGTCCTCTACTCGTAGCTTGCCCCCAAGCACATATTGAGTGGGTTGGAGTCTTCTCCACGTTTGGAGGTGTGTATTAGGCGACAACATTTTTGACGTCGTTGTCGAGGATAAATCTCTTTATTCCCGTAGTGAGACTTTTTCTTGTTTATGCTTTGTTTGTTGAATGTTTAGAATAGATTTTAAACATTTTCATTTGGTGACTCCACTAACCTTTTTAATTTGTAATTTACAAAGAAAAGCAAAAAAATGTTTTTTGTGAGAGATTTATAATGCATATTTTTTCTTTTCATATGGCGACTCCATTAAAGGGATAAAACCCTGTTTCTCATAAAATCATTGAGCCTGATTTTGTGTAGATGAGGCCATTGTTTGATAGCTCCAGTCTAGTACAAATGCATGGTTAATTCAGATATGCACTACTGATAGCCATTATGGATGATGAAGAGTCTAGAGCTCAAATTTCCAGTGGATATCGTCCCATTGACTTATCAAGCATCCCGGGCTTTCCCAACTGATCTCTCCCAAATAAGGGAAATGTTCATCTCTCAAATTTTTTTGGAAATGGCTATTCAACTGCTTGGCACATCATATCTTTTCTTTCACTTGTGGAAAATGATCTCAACATGCTTCATCAAGATAATATGATGCGGGTATTTGTCAATACTCTAAAGAAGGATGCTTAGATGTGGTATTGTGGTCTTCCTGTAAATGCATTACATCCCTTGAAAAATTCTTTGCTATATTTTTTAAGAGGTGGCATGATGGTGAGGAAGATATGGTAACTGTTGTGGAAAGGGGCTTCAACCAACTAAGAAAGTGGAGAGAACCCATAATGCCCACTATTGAGCAATGCCTCCATGATGATCCCACTGAAGAAGTTTATCAAAGTTTAGACATTGTTGAAGATTCTCTGCATATCACATTAACATAAAATATCGAAAATCTAGACTGTTCTCATGATTATTTTGTAACAATAAAATAATAAAATAATATTAATATTAATTTATTATTAATTAAAAACTATCTAAAGTCAATAGTCATGCCCTTTTATGAAAATGTGCATAACGGGCTTCTATAAAGCTCAAACCTGTGTAACTATTCATTATCTATCATACAATACATTTTTACATTACTATTGATCAATTTATGGACCACTTACGTTACTTACATTGGGTTTTCCCGTAAAAATAGTATTTTACTGTTTCATTGGTATCAAAGCGAAGTTAGAGTTCCTGATTCAGGTTTTTAACCACTATATTAGGGTTTCCCTAAAAAATAGGACCTTGTCCAAAAAAAGAAAAAAAAAAGGTAAAAGTAAAACCACACGTGGTTTCATAATAAGTGAGTTTGGGTTTATTCTCCAACAATAAATGAAAGAACGAGATTTGAACCTAGGTGGGGAAGGTAACAATCATTCCTCTCAACCACGCAATCTACACCATTTCACAAAACTTAAGGAGAAAAAAATCTAAAAGTGCATATTAATTTCTACTAAGAAGCAAGTAGGATTTGAACTTAGGTGGGGAAGGTAACAATCATTCCTCCCAACCGCCCAATTTACAAGAAGTATTTAGGGGAAGAAAATTAAATATTTCAACCTTCAAAAAAATTATTATTATTATTATAATAATAATTACTTTAATTGTATGAAGTACAACTATTAAATTACAAGAGTAAAGAAAAACAAGACAAAATCGAAGAAGACAAGAAGTCAGTCAAACGGAAACCAACTATTGTCAAAGAACACCAGAAGTCAAGAGTTATGGCGAATTATAAATAAGAATTGTAGTCCCAAGTAGCATTGGACAAAGTATTTGACATGACAAAGTTGGATATTTCTAAGGGATTAATAGAGCAGGAGAATCATTATCTAAAAAACCGCATTGAGTGATTATCTACTCAAATTGAGGAATTAATGAGTAAAAAATATACCAATCAGAATCTACAAAACCAAAAAATCACGAAAGCTGCAGTTGAGAATAAAGAAGAAATAAAATGATTAAACAAAATCATCAAGGACAAAGATGACAAAATCATGCAAATTCAGACAAAAGTAAGATGCCACGAAGCAGGGAATTGCCGCCTTCAACAATAGATTGAGGAACTCTAGCAGAAAGAGGACGACTCAAAAAAAGTGCACAAGTTGGAAATTACGAAAGTCAATAACACATTAACACGTAATACTAAAAAAATATATCAATTAAGAAATCATAATAAAATATTAGTTACGGAGATCAAGAAGTTAAAGAGTACCAAGAAGGCAGACAACTCGAATGAAGACATCGAAGGAAAAGTCCTAGAAAAACAAGAAGAAAATCAATGCCTTCTAAATCTTAATCAAGAACTAGAGAAACAAATTGAAAAGTTAAAAGAGGACAAAAAGTCGCAAGACGAAAGGTTTGAGAAGATTCAGAGTAAAAACAATCTGCTGGAGAACAAAATAGCGCAAATCCAAAAAGAAGCATCCAGACTCTCTGAAAAACAAATTCAAGTTGAGGAAGTAAATTTAGTCATCATCACAGATAAAAAAGAAGTCAATACATCTGAAGAACAAACAACAAGAACTCCTTATCGACACCCCAATTATAAACATTATTTTGACCAATGACGGGGTCAAAATGAACACACACAGAGGAGAGATGATGTCAGACGAGTAAGAACAACAAATCAAAATACAAAACAACAAACAAGAAGACCTACCCCACAAAGTTATCAAATAACTTAGATAAAAATAGATTTGGGATGGCCCACATCAGAGATGATGCGACCGTTTTTCTGGGGAATCCGTAACTCGTATTGCCTCGTTTCATCAATTGTTGCAATGACTAAACACAAAAGATCGAGAGATAACATTACAAGAAAAAATCAAATGTAATCATTGTCGTCAAATAAGCTTTGAGGACAAAACTTCCCTTAAGGGGAAGGCAATGTAACAATAAAATAATAAATTAATATTAATATTAATATTAATTTATTATTAATTAAAGACTATATAAAGTCAATAGTCATGCCCTTTTACGAAAAGGTGCATGACGGGCTTATATAAAGCTCAAACCTATGTAACTATTCATCATCTATCATACAATACATTTTTACATTACTATTGATCCATTTATGGACCACTTACGTTACTTACATTGGGTTTTCCCGTAAAAACAATATTTTACTGTTTCATATTTTAGTGAAGACGATTACATGTATACTCCAAATTTTCCTCAAGAAGAAACCATTACAGAGATCGACACTTATGAAGAAATTCATGAAATATGTAATGTGTATGAGAACACTCCTCCGTATTCACCACTTAGGGATGAAGTTTTGGAAGGTTTCACTCCTTGTAATATCTTTGAAACCAGAATTTCTAAGGATGATCATTGTGAACATGAGGAGGTTAGTTATACCCAGGAATGTGATACCAACAATGAAGACTCTCTCATATCTGACATGGATGGGGATGATGACTATTGCAATTTGATTGAAAATCCAATCTATCAGACTTTTGAAAATATTGTTGAGAATCCCTTCTATGATATGTCCATTGAGGGGAGTGTGGATCTTGAGACTTTGGGGGATCTTGATATGGAAGATGAACATTCAAATTTTCCATATGATTATTCAGAGCCATATCATTTAAAGTTGTACACAAGTATCAACAATGAAGGCTTGGAGAAACAGTACAGTGAAGAGCCAGATTGGGTGCAATTAATTGAAGACTAGTTTTAGCTCTCATCTTCACATGCAGAGGTTCCTTATGATTTGGAGCAACTTGGGGCTTATACAGAGAGTTATCATTCGTTGAGCCTAGTTGAACAATATGATGGAGTAATTGATTTGCCTCATCAGACAAATGTGTACATTAGTCCTATCCAATCTTGGATAGAAGAATCCTGCAGGAGGACTTGCTGGTTCGGGAAGTATTTCAATGAAATCTTACAAGCCTTCAATCTCCCATCCATCTTTCCCATCCTGAATTATCACGCAGGTTTGCATTTCTTAATAAATGTGACCTTGCTTTGGCTAGTAACCAAAGGCAAGGTGAACAATTTTAAAGTTAATAAAATGCTTAGGTGGTTACATTGGATTTTTATTACATTTAACATTTTTATATCAAGCTTAGAGTAGGAAAATAAGCTCTTTTGAGTTAGCATTTACTTTCTGCATTTCTTTTTTGTATTTAGGAATAATACATTTTATTAGTTAGTTTCTTTTACTTTCTAATAAAGCAACTTATGGTTCATTGACTTTTTTTTTCTAATATTCAAGTTTATCTTAAAATCCACTTAAGCCACCCATTACATGCAAAGGTAGTTGGGTTTTCCTACCCTTGCATTGCAAGAGAGGAAGGGATATGATTTAATTAGTTTTAATTATTTCTTTTGGGCCACTCATTGCATGCTAAGATAGTAGGGCTCTTCCCACTCTTGCATTGCAAAAGAAGAAGGGATAGGACTAGTTTTAATTCTTTGTTTTACAAAAGTTAAATTTTTGCCCCACCCTTTCCTTATGGAAAAATGATTGAGTGGCTAGATTAAAAGTTTATTTCTTGTTTTCATATGTTATTCACGCCCATACATTGCAAGTAAAGTGGCTAATCCATCCTTGCAATATCATGCAGGCTAGATTTTGTATAACATTTATTTATAATTCTTTATTTCAAGTAAATAAACCTTACTCCGTTTTTGTCCCGCATTCCCTCCCCTTGTCGGTTCGTCCAATCCTGGGTGAAAAGAAGGGAAAGAGTTTGAATGGGCTAGTTTAATAGGCACTTTAACACCTTATTTAAAAAATTGAGAAAATAAGGATTAGTTGAGGAGCTAGAAGGGTAGAGGTTGAAGGGAGCCTCGTGGCACTTAGTGTCCTCTTGTTGAGCACCCTGCCAGTCTTTGGAACTTACTTGTGGAGCTAAAAGGGAGCCTTGTGTTCTCTTGTTGAGCACCCAACAATTTCTCTCAATCGAAGGATAAGGGTTAGAGGTAGTCATGTTAAGTAGATTTTACTTTCCTTGTCTCAAACACTAAATCCCCTAAGCCATAGTGAGACTTAAAATAAATTAAAATTTACAGGACCACTTGCAAAACACTTTGATCACTTGTCATTTCACATTTTCTTTCACAATATTTTATTCAAGTTCTTTTTCACTTCCCAGCAAGTATTTCAATTTTAAAGTCCATTGCATTGCTAGACACGATATATTTTCAAGCAAGCTATTTTTATTTGTGAATGTTTTAAGGTTTGGAAGTAAATTATTGTAATTCTTTTGTGTATCTTATGTAAATTTATTTTTATTAAATAAGCAGTGGTATATTGTAACTTTTAAAGCCCAATAGATAAGGCACTAGTAGTTAATATTTGTTTGTTTCATTCTTTAGCATTATTTGGTTGAGTTTCAAGAAGGTTTGACTATCATTGATTTGTTTGTTGCATATTGTATGTTTGTTTGTCATTCAACCCCTTAGGCAACTTGATTAAAATTTAACTCCTAAAATAAATCCTAATAAAATCTTTAACTTCGTTTGCACATTAAATCCTAGTGAGTAGGGACTACCCCCCTTGGCTCCTTTAGAAGTTGGGAATCGAGGTGACATGGGTCCTCGACTCGTAGCTTGCCCCGAAGGACACACTGAGTGGGTTGGAGTCTTCTCCATGTTTGGAGGTGTATTAGGTGGCAACAAGGCTGTTTTTTGTTGATCTTATAAGTTAAGAAAAGGGGGTCTATTTAAATTCGTTCTAATTAGGGTGAAAACCTGGAAAAGCAAGACATGCACAATCAAATATGTATAAAATAATGGGGCTCTTACAGTCCCATACATAAATTAATGTGCAAACGGATTGCGAATTACATTCTAACTTGTTAATGATCATGTTAAATCATGAAATAAGAACATATACTTGATAGCAAAATAAGAACATATGGATCTCCTTTGTCCAAAGTGTTGAAACAAAAAACACCAACTGATAGAAAAATACTTTAAGCCAAGCATATGCACCCCTAGTCCATCAAGAGCTCCACCAAGGTCATCTTGCAAGCCTCTAATACGTGTAATGAAAACCACAGGTGTAAGGCTTCATACAATATGAAGGGTAATGCCCCTCATGTGGTAATCTCAAGCTACGGCGTTGGGAGTGGGGAGTGGGAGCGAAAAGCGAAATTTTCAAAAGATTCCGTTTCGGGAGCGTTTTTTATATAATACATATTTTAATATATTTTGATGCATATATATTAAAAAAACATGTATTATGCCAAATTAGCTATAGAAAACACAGATATAACCATTTAATATACATATAACATCAATCATCTAGGAGCTATGTCTTGTAGCATTGTCATCAAATGATCAATCATCAACAACATCAACCTTTAAATTTCAACATATAATATTTTCCATCAACAAACTTTAACAGTCTAACAGATAACATCAACCATGAAATGAAACACATCATCATAATATCATATTCAATACCAAAGAGTTGTAAGATCACAAGACGATAAGAATCAAGATGCAATCAACAATTTAAAGTTCAAACTTCAAAGTAGGCCATAGTGTTTACAAAATAGGCCATAATAAACATGAAATACAAAGTACTATGATACTATCTAGTAATCTACTAAGGTTTCCTCTTGCCACGAGAAACTTCCAATTTTTTTTTCTTGTGTTCTAGGTGGAATAGGAGCTACTGGAAGTGACCATGGAACACGAGAAGAAGATGAATGCCCCCCACAGATTGTCGGACGTTGTGAAGCTAAAGGAAAAATTCCTGCATCTGGAAACCTGTTGGTGGTTGGGGGTGGCATCTCTGATGTATGAATCGGATCACCCTCATGATCACCCAATAGTTCATCCTCCAAGCGCTTTAATGCAATGGATCCATCCTCCACATTAGCCTCCTCTGGAATGTTGTCCCAAGTCAAAAAAAGTTCTATCATTCTTGGCCGTTTCACAATAATGGGACAACAACCTCAAGTTGTAGTGCACATAAACCAAACTTTCGGCCGATATTCAAACTATTTCTCTTAATGTTGTGGATGAAGATGTAGGTGCTCCAACACCTCTCTACAGAAGAACTATTGACAACCTGTGAAAGCACCCTCACCGCCAATTTATGCAAATATGTGGCACCACTTCCATACATGTTCCACTAACGGATAGGATCCAACCTCTCTCGATCTTTGGTTGCATGCAAGGTACCAAAGACTCCATGTTCACTAATGTATTGGCTCAATTCACTTCGTACTTGAGCACACTCCTCATCAGGGACCAACTTGTCTAATGCAAACATATACCCATTTTGCACCTTGGATTTGTGTGTGGTCTTTTCCTAACTCCACCACCAGGTGCAGGTTGGGCCAACCAAGATGGAGAATAATATTTTGGGGTAAGGACATATACAAGGGCATGGAGTGGAACACTCAAATTATCCCACCTTTTGACCACATGTTTATGAATATGGTCATACAAGATTGCATCTCTTTGCTCAACAATGTCTTTGATATGACCAAGCATGCTATCCATTTGTTCATATGCCTCCCCAATCACCGATTGATCTGTATTTGCAAAATGAATCATATTATAAACAAATTTGGAGAACTGTAGAACATATTTAACTTGTGCCTAGAACTGACCATCAAGAATGGTGTCCTCCACCTCCTGAAAGTCATGTCTATCAGATACGCTTGCAGCTCTGTCTTTCAATCCCTACCATGAAACACTTGAGACCATACTAGCCAATGTCTCTCTTACCTTCAAAAGCCTCTTGAAGGTGAGGTAGTAGCTAGCTAATCTAGTCTTCTCAATCTTAAATAGCTCCAACCTTGAGTGATTGTGAAAAATGTGGTGGGCCATGTTATGATTGGTGATAAATTTTATCATTTTCTTACCTCTCTTGTACAAGGCACCAATCCATCGGTAACTAGGGTCATTCATCTTAACAATATCATGCATCAAAAAGTTCAATGTGTGAACCAAACACCTTGACCAAAATATGTTGGGATACTTATCCTTAATGATTGCTCTTGCTGCCTTACAATTAGCAGCATTATCTGTGATGGCTTGAATGACATTGTATGGCCCAATCGTTTGAATGGTTTCAAATAAAGGCTGTGCAATATTAATACCAGTCTTGTAGCGATTTGAGTAGTCATGAGCTGAAAGGAGGATCACACTACTAGCAAACAGACCAAGAATATTTATCAATAGCTTGCCTTTAACATTTGTCTACCCATCAGATACAGTGGATACCCCATAATTGGACCAATCATTTGTAAACTTTCCAAGAGCACTATTGATTTGGCTCTTTCCCTGTCAAGTCCCACGGTTCTAGCTTTGTCATACCCAGGGCTCCTATATCCTTTAGGGGCACCATTGATGGCTTGTACCATTTCATGCTAATAGGGTGAGCGAAGAACATTGAATGCCACACCACATGAATAGAGAAACCTATAAATGTTTGAATCCACATCATCTCTACAACCAAGGTCAAGGAAATCTGATAATGTTTTTTGCATAGGCGAGAATCCACTAGCATGGGTGGATGATGATCCAGATCTACTACTAAACATTCTTTGTGGGGATTCAGATTCGACCCTTGATCTCTTGGAATTGTTTTGAGCGGCCTCTTCTTCCATCCTGTATTTGTTTCTTTCTTTAGCTAACACTTTGTCACTTGTTTTGACTCCAGTAGTCTTACCTTGATCACATGGCATAAGCCCACACAAATGCTTTCTCACACGGGTATATGAACTTGTGTAAGTTTTATTACAATGGAGGCATGTAAACTTCGTGGTTCCACTCTCTCTCCCTCCCCTAAACCTTGTCACATACTTCCACAAAGGTGTTGTGTCTTTTTGTTTTTGCCCCTCATCACTCTCAATCTCCTCCTCCTCCTCTCCATGGTATGTGCCGCTCCCTATCTCTTCATCCTCATCATTGCCACCACCAAATCTACTTTCCACCACCATCATCATGAGAAGAATCGGAACCAAAAACAAAAACCACATACCCATCATGCTTTTTGATTCAATATGAGAATCACTTCTTGCCTGCAATAGAATGATGGAGAAGAAGAAATTGGAAAGAGTAGGAAAAAAACACATAAGATTTAAAATTTTAACATAGTGAAATATTTTTTCAAAAGCAAACAAAGATTGGGTTTTTAGATCATACCTTTGTAGCTCTTCAATGATGGTTGAATGTCTCTATGGAAGCCTTCAATCTTCCTTCCAAGCTCTCACAATTAGAAGCTTTCAATCTCCCCTTCAATCTCCCTTCCAAGCTCCTACAAATTTTCTCTCAAACAACTAGCAAAGCCACTCAAAGCCCTAGCAAGATAAATGAAAACAAGCAAATGAGGAATAGAATAATGGAGTCCAATAGTGTTTATAAAGGCTAATTGAACCCTAGCCAATCACTAAAAAACATTTTTTTTTTGCAAAATTGAGAAAATTGGGAAAAAATTCCCTAACGCGTGGAATCGCCGAGGGAGCGTTTTTTTTTTTTGCTCGGGATTGTCAAGGGAGCGATGAGGAATCGCTCTGGGAGCGTTGCTCCCTCAACGATTCTGAGGATGGGTAGGGAGCGTTTTTTTCCCCTAGGAATCGCGATTCCCAAAAACGTTCCCAGGAGGAATCAATGACGAATCGTGATTTCGGGAGCAATTCCTCATCGATTCCTCCCAGAGCACGTCAAATCAAACTAAAGTTATTATGGTCTTTGTCCAAGCTCCAAGTTAGTTTTTACTCTACTATTTCTCATTGTTTGCATTGGTTGCAATCATACTAGGGAATTGATGCATATATATGGTCAAGAAATACCATGAATTCAACTTGACCAATTAGTAATTATCATAATGTAGGGTTGTGGTTGTTGGTTCCATGTGCCATTTGGTGTAGTCTATGGACAATTATTACGTGGCACGCCATTTATTTAGATTGAGTATTGTACATGACATAATTACAAGGTCATATTAGAAAATGTTGCACCTTATATTCATTCTACACAAATTTGTAGACCATAAATCTTGTATTTTAGGTCCATGATATGCATTAAATGATGCATAGATCACAAATGTTGTGTTGCAGGTCATTTCAAATGGAATTATTTAGTGAGAACTCCCAATGAAGAAGAATTTCTTGGTTGTTGTCATTAAGTGCATTACATTGTCTTAAATATTGAATGCATTGTTATAAGGGTGAAGGTTATTGTAATATATGCACCATAAATGTTCCTACTCATGTCACTGTTGCAAACTGTTCCTCATAAATGAAAACAATGGGTAGGTCACTATCATTTGTCTCATGAGTTGATAAAAAATGTAAGACAAAATTGAAGGAAAAGGACATAGTCATTGATAATGACTTAAGACATGATAAAATTGCAACTGAATAGTCATACTTAAGATGAAAAATAAAAAAGGAATGATGATTGTCAATAGTGGCTTGCTATGTTGGTGAATGTGGGTAGGTATTATAGCCCCCACCAGGGTTCAAGTCCTACAGAGTGACATTATAGTGCTTGTTCTTTTGCTTGTGGATGTGCGTTAGTGCACACAATAGTGGTTGGGGCATGGTGCAAGTCTTGAGTGACTTTGGCAGAATAGATTCCCCACACGCAGTTGCTTGGCTGGAATAAACTGAATTGAATGGTGCTAATGGTTTCCTGGTACTGCTAAATTTGGGTGTGTTAGCCTCATTGTGATAAGAGGAAGTTTGTTCCAAAAAAGTAAATGATAAAAGAGGGATTGAGAGAATTTGTATGCTAGGTTACTATCTCAAACACCTTCTAGTATATATGGAATTATATAATATGATTCTCTAATAGGATCTTATTGATGTGAAGCCATTTTAGCAAACAACTCAATGGGGCCATATTGCTTTTCCCGTATGAGAATCCCCTTATTAGTACCCTATTCTTCGTGTCAACCACTACTGTTAATGTATCTCAAAATGATACTTTGGAATTGAACAATAGTTAATCAACTTCACAACTAAGCAAAGAACTACTCATACCTCTGAAACGATACTTGGTTGATCAATTACTTCCACTTATAGCCATGTATTTCTACATGTGATAATCCAAGGTAAACAATGCATGTTCCTGGGCTATAGTAATTATGTCATTTAAGTCAACTTCTTAAGATTATTTTGTTACCAAAGTTCTCATTTACTAGAAACACTATATCTAATGTCATAAATTCTTTAGTATCACATGTTGAACTAATGATTCTTTCTTTGTACTTTTCTTTTATGTTCTCTTATAGAGTGTCTCAATTATACTTGGATTATAATAAAAATTATTGTAATTTTCTGAAAAAATACAAAATCTCTAGCGAATAAAATTCGGTGCTAGTTAAAGAGAGGTGTCTAGTTTAAAGTCCATAACATTGCACCACAATTACCTATCCTACGAAATGAGATTCATGGCCTTCACTCTTTTCTATCCACACTTCACTCCAATCTATACCATAGTTTTTTCATCTAAACAACTTTAGCAATCAAGACCAAAAGCACTGATATTCATTGAGACCTACCATAAGTTTCAAAGTTCGAATCAACAACCTTGGTTTGCTGGTTTCTACTCAAGTGGCTACTTGCGTCATTTGATTACATATTTCTATATTTATGTATGTATATAGATTAAATTTTTTAAATGAATTGTACAATTTCCTTGGTTGATTTTCATGACCTCTCTTTAAGTGTTGGCACAAATAATACATTGTCATGCTATTTCTTTAGAATCATCTGAAGTAGTTAATGTTTATCTTCAATTGATTCAATTTGATGATGTTCAGATATGCTGTTGAGGATGTTCATCCTGCTCGTTTTGCATTTTTGGGATTATCTGCACCTGGGGAAAAGGGTTCTTGGCAAAAAGAGAGTAAGGTGTATGCTTAATCATAACATTTATTATTTTCTGTGATAGTCCCCTTGTTTGCATTTTTTCATTCTTTTTGTAATATCATCCAAAGTAGAATGGGTACATGAATTTGACTTATATTTGTGCCAACAGAGCTACCAATTTTGGAGTCAAGCTGATGAGAATGGGATTTTCTCTATAGCAAATGTTTGTCCCGGTAACTACAATCTGTATGGTTGGGTACCAGGTGTTCTTGGTGACTATATGAAAGAAGGCTCCATTAACATATATTCAGGTTTGGAATCACAAATTCAACCTAGAAATGGTGATTTGGACTTACAATTCCTTGTTTATGTTGACATCAATTTGTGCACATTTTCTTCATGTAAATATGATGTTAGTGTTACCAACTCAGCACTGGGTTAATGAAAGTCTTTATCTTAGTCAATTGTGAGTATGAAAAGCATCATATGGTGGGTAGCGAGTTGTAGATGGAACCAACATGTCTTAACTCTGCTACATGACATCGTGCTAGGTATGGTGGTGTTGACTAGGGTTATAGTAATTAGTTTTATGGGGTTGATCAGCACAAAGAATTATCATATGAAAACATATTAGCATGGAGACTTTAAAAAAAAATGATCATTGAGAAATTTTACAGTCTTTGTTTTGTATATCTAGAGCATACGTTGTAATAAACCAGAAAAAATCAGTATAGTTTAGCAATGTTAATTAAAAGGTGATGGTTTGGTTTATAAAATTTTGTAGATGCAACTTGTTACAACACAAGCATAGACAAGGGTCTAATATTGTTAGTATGAACACATTACCCCATACCATTTAGTAATTTACAAGTTACTTCAATGCAACTTCATAGGATAGCATTGAGGCAATTCAAAGGATTTTACAATGCAACAATTTTGTTAGTTGACAACATAATGAAGGTACCTTTCATCTCACTTAGTTGACAACATAATGAAGGTACCTTGACATTTGGTATCTTGCATCACTTGTAGGCCTTTTTAGCCATATTTAAGGTACATTCACAAGACAAGGGTTGCTACCCCTCCAAATAGCATGTGTTATTAAAGTCCAAAAGAAGCAATACTAGCCAAAGGGGAACTCAAGAGGGGAGGCCAATATCACCACACCAAGCCCCTTCACACTTTTAGTTGGCTCTTCTCCAACTCAAGGGGAGCTTCCCTAAGATATGATTACTAGGGCTATAAACAATGAAGTGCAAGGTGATGTGAAGAGTAGTTCTAGCAAAACGTTTGTCTTTTTGTAGTATAGGAAATAAAGGAGGTGTTGGGAGGACAAAATAGAACACTCCAAGGACTAGTGCCAATCCAATCAAGGGCAAATGGAGTCAAAGAATTATCAACTAAGAGGGCCTTGCTTAATATGTCATTGTGAGTAGAATTGCATGAGCTAACCCAAAACCTACTTGGTGTAGATGAAGGTGAACCATGGTTTACAAGGGAAGGAGTTGAATGAAGAATCCGCTTCCTTTAAATCTCTTGGGGTTGCACCCTATAAATAAAGGCTTAATGTTTCACAATCCGAATCAAGGTAAAGCTACAACACATAATCTCGTATAAATAAACATTTAAGAAATGATGAGCTATAGATTAGCTTAAAACCCCTTTCTTTAATGAGGTAATTAACCCCTTTTAGTGGCCCAAACAAAAGCATAGAAATGGCAATGTAAATACCCAATACAACTTACAACGATGAACCTCCAAGCATGATCAAAGCACCATACATGAACAAGAAGGGAACCCTTACAACAAGATTTGCTCCAAGAAAATATTTATCAATTGAGCTCAAGAGAGAGAGAACTCCAAATCTCCAACCATGACAAACGAGGGAGACAACAAATCCTTATGTAGCTTTAAGGACTTGTTCCTTCTACAATAAAATAATCATAAAACCCTAGATCTAGCATAGGATGGAGTAAGGGTGTCCCCATTAAGATGGGTAGCACTTTTTGGCAAGCCGTGGGTGTGGACTGCCCAAATAATAGCTCGATTAAGGTAATTGTCTAGCAAGGTCCCTAGTCTTGACTAGCCCAAACTACTCTAAAGATTTTCATATTTTTTCATTTGCCTCAGAGGATACAATTGCTAGAGTTTTGTTGTAAAAGAATGAAGAAGGTTAGGAACAACCTGTTTGTAATATCCCAAATACTGATATTCTACTGCTTTACTATTATGGAGTTTGCTAGTACACTCAAGTGGGTACAAAATACTGAATTTTAATGTGCATGCAAGGTGCCGTATCAAAGACCCTAAAATACAACAAAACTGGAGAATTTATAGGGTGGAAAGTTTCAGAAAGAAATGGTACACTTACCATTGATAAACAAGCTGCATGCATATGGTGCTGGACAGGTGAGGTAATGGTGCTCCCTTCCTTGTGTTGACGCCCAACTGCAAAGGAAACCCTCTCCCAGCTAAAGTTGACGTTTTGGTGAAGGGAGTGTTTGATGGAGTTGAAACTTTCTCGGAATGATGGTCTCTCCTTCCCGAAGAGAATGACCGGTGCATGCAGAGGATCTGATCTCTCTAAGACCCCTAGCGAATTGATCTGCCTTCTGGGTGCTCACGCCCCCTGTCACATGAATCTGCTGATAACTGCTTCGGATGAGTAGTCTGGGAACTGATAATCACCCAATGCAGTGGAGTGACCCTGCTGATGAAGATGAGGCCGATATACGGAAGATAAACTGGGTTTCAGAGACCCAGTGAATACTTCTGGGGTTTTCCAGCTATTCCCCAGTTGCACACGTGAACCTGCAAACAATCTTCCGGTTGCTGCTGAATCACTGGATACAGATAAATAAGATGAATGCGGATGATAGACCTGGATGGCCTACCCCGAAGGAGACTAGGGCAGATAGTTTCACTGCCGAATTCTCGTTAACTGAAGACACCGTCTTCAACCCCAGCTGCTGCTGCTCCTCAAAAACTCCAAATCAACAACAATAATAATAGATACCTTCTTTTGTCCAATAACCTTTCTTAAATAGAATAGCATGTACTTTTAGAGTTTGCATGCCACTTTTAGGGTTTCCGCCTCACTTTTGCATGCATGCAATTCTAATTTCATGTTGACTTTAAGCCTAAGGAAATAAAGATTCCTTTACCGATGAGTTTAATACCGAATGAGTGTCCTGATCTGTTCTAAGTATCAAATGTCCTCATTCAATTCCCTTTTATGCAGTACCTGCTCGAACTTATGGGAATTAAGTAGGTTAGCGAGTGTTTTGGTGCTTAATTAGAAGAGGACATTACAGTCCTCCTCGCTTGAAATTGCTTGTCCTCAAGCAATTGCAAACTAGGATGCTGCAATACCTGCTCTCCCTCCTATGTGACATCCTCCACAGGTAATTCTTTCCATTTTACCAAGTACTCTCGAATCACCCTGTTTCGGAGTTTCCTTTCTCGCACCTATAGGATTCTCGCTGGATTTGTACCAAAATCCCTTCATCATCTAAGGGAGGCAATTCTGTGGATGGAGCAATGTGTTGCCCTATTGTTTTCTTGAGGTTGGATACATGAAATACATTGTGAATTTTGCTTTCCTTTGGCAGTTCTAGTTCATAAGAAACTTCTGCAACCTTCCTGACTACCTTGTAAGGTCCATAGAAGCGAGGTTTTAGCTTTTCCGCTCCCTTTTTCTCGAGTGAGGATTTCTTGTAAGGTTGTAGCCATAAATATACCAGATCTCCTACCTCAAAACTCCTCTCAATCTTGTGTCTGCCTGCATATAGCTTCTGCTGATTCTAGGTTGCCTGTAGATTCTCTTTCAAGACCTTGAGGATATCTTGACTGTCCTGTACCCAATCTTTTGCCTTTGGTGCCCTACTGTCTCCAAAAGCCAAGTCTGCAAAGTCCAGTGCCTCATAGCCATATAGATCCTTGAAGGGTGTCATTTTAATAGACATGTGGTGGGTAGCATTGTAGCAATACTCTCCTAGGTGTAGCCATTTAATCCATGTCCTCTGTTGTCCTGCTACATAGTTTCTCAGATACCCCTCAATCCACTTGTTGAAAATCTCTGTCTGCCCGTCGCTCTGAGCAAGTTCTGTCCCTACCAATCTAAACAACAGTTGCCAAAAAGTACTGGTGAATTTATTGTCACGATCACTGATAATGGTTTTGGGTAGCCCATGGAGTCTGAAAACCTCTCTGAAGAATAAGTTTGCTACTTGTGATGTTGAATAGTCGGAAGAGATAGCAAAGAAGTGAGCAAATTTGGTCAATCGATCTACTACTACATATAAGCAGTCTCGTCCCTATACCTTGGGCCTCCCAGTAATGAAGTCCATCGAGATGCTATCCCATTTCTACTTTGGTATCGGTAATGGCTGCAGTAACCCTACTGGATGAGTGTGTTCTATCTTATTCTGCTGGAAGATACTACATTCACGAACGTGTTGTATTACCTCCTCCTTGAGGCCTTTCCATGAGAACCTCTCCCTGATCTGTCTGTAGGTCTTCAAGAACCCTTGATGCCTTGATAATGGTGAGTCATGCGATGCCTGTATGATCTTCCTCTTTAAAGCTGATTCTGGGACGAGGTATATCCTATTCTTGTAATAAATGATGTCATCAATTATCCTGTACCTGTCATCCTGGATCTGTCCATCTAGTAACTCACAAACAAATTTGTTTTTGGAATATTCTACTAAGAGAAGAGACCTCCAATCGGTGGATATACTCATGAGTGATAATGTTGTCTAGATAAAGCATCAACTACCACATTGTTTTTACCCTTAACATACTCTATCTCAAAATCATATGCCTGTAGCTTGTTGACCCATTTCTGTTGGCGCTCATTTAATTCTTTCTGCTCCAAGAAGTATTTGAGGCCGTTGTGATCTGTCTTGATTTTAAACCTGCTTCCTGTTGCCGCCTTTTATGCACCTAGGTTAACGCAGCAGAAATCTTCAAGCTGCTTGGCCCTTGGGGGCAAGTCTCGAGTCAGGTACTGTCACTTGATCCTGACTCCTCCGTTTAGGCTTAACTCCTAATAAAGCCAAGCGGGGTAGTCCCTACCGACTCTTTAAGTGTTTTAATTGTTTCAATTGATTAGGTTGTTTAAGGAGTTAGAAATGAATAAATTGTTGACACGACACTATGCAAAATTATATAACTAAATTCAACTGCATTGCAAGATATGTCAATAATCACAATATGACTCTAAGCAAAATTGAAAATAGAGAGTACAAGAATTGAACCAGTGCCAATATGGAGTCACAACACAATGAATGCTGTTGAAAACAAGGAAAATATTTTGCTCGTGTACTTGGTCAATTTTAATTATTAGAATGATGACTAATTAAAGGAAGGGGATTCTCGATATACCAAGTGGTATTGGGAATATGTCCAGAATTTGGGAAGAGTGGCTTCGCACGGGAAAATGTGTGCTAGATGGAGTCGTGGGGGTGTGTTCAACACTACACCACAAGGGTGCAGCCTAACGGGACCCCACGGTCACTTTCTAGTTGTTCCCGCTTTCCTTGAAGAATTTTCCCACTACTCCAAAATCGTTTACGCCGGATTTTTGTAATGTTTTGGTTAGTTACTTTTATTAAAATGAGTTATTTAATTAGATGTGAGAAAATTAATAAGTGCACAATTCCTCTTTTGATATCCTGTAATGTCCTCATCTGATTAGGCATTGAGGACCAAAACCGCTAACCTATGTGATTCCTGTGGGTTCGAGCGGTTATTGACAGTTAGGGAATCATCTAAGGACTGATGCCATCTATAGAAAATCTAGGGCATCAATATGTTATCACCATTAGGTCAAGAAGGGCCACTGGGGCCAAAGGCCACCATCATGCATGCCATCTAAGCATTATTTAATGATGCATGCACACATTTAAGTCTCCATGCGCATGCATGCAGGTCAATTGCAAATTAGAAATTAAAGTGACCTAATTAGATCAAAGGTTAGGGTTTTCGTAGTTGAAAGTTATAAAAGGATGATAAAGTGAGAGGAGACTTACTTTTGGTGATTATTATTTTGGAGCTCTTGAATTGCAACACAACAGTTGGGGTTGGAGACGACGTCTTCAGCTAGCGGGGTTTCGGCAGTGAGATATCTGCCCTAGTCTCATTTAGGGTAAGCCATACAGGCTCACCATTTGCTCTTCCATTTATTCATAGTTATCTAGTATACGACAGAGATTGTTGCAGGGGCACGTGTGTAGCTATAAGGGGTTTTCAGCTGGAAAGCCCTAATCATTCGGTGGATCTTTAGATCTCAGTTTACCTTCGAAACCCAGGCACCATTCTCATCATCGACATCTTACTCCAGTACCCGGTGATTATCAGATCCGATCATGCTCATCCTGAGCAGTTATCAACCATTTCGGGATCAGGGGGGCGTGAGCAGCTGCACCTCTAGAACAATTCGCTAGCCTGCCTAGAGACCTCAGAATTTCTGCATGTGCCAGGCATTCTCTCTGGCACGGGAAGGCTATTAGTCCTGCAAATCAGCAGCTTCATCGGACACCTCCTTCACTGAAAACGTCACCCTTAGCTGATTTGGGGTTCGTGCTGCTGGGGTATCACTGGAAGCAGAAGATACCAGTTCATATCCGATTTAGCTCTTGATGCATGCATATTCTCTTAGGAAGCAGTCTAGCCAGCTTATCAGTGGTAAGTGTTCATTCTGTCCTACAAACCCTAACCCTAATTTTTGCTATAAAATAGGGAATTTTGCATGGCAGTTTGCATGCCCAGTTGTATCAGCATATTTGCATAGAATTAGAAAATATTGAAATTTGGGATATTACAGTGGTATCAGAGCTATCTTCTTGGTTAGCTGTGGGCTTAAGAAATGAGAAATAGATGAATACAGAAGGAGACCCTTTTGTAACCTATAGGAGAAGAAAGAGTAGATACACAGGGGAATTTGAGGATATCCAACTAGAGGATATCAGCTCAGACATGGAACAAATAGGTATACACTCTGATAAGGGAAAAGGAATGGGAGAAGAGGAGGACAGGATGGAGTTTCGCAACTTAGTATCTGCATTGCAAGACTTGGCCAAAGGGCAAAAAGATGTACTCAATGCAATCAACAGATTATCTGCGAAACCAGAAATAGGTATCAACAGTACACCTCCCTCACCGGTAGATCGAGGATTTACAAGTAGCAGTGGAAAGGTTGTGTACACTAATATACAGAATACACCGCACATATATAGCAGACCTTCCAACAGGCCTACCATGCCTCACTTCTTGGCAGATACAGTAGGTGGTCCAGTCATGCAGGTAGAACCTAGCGAACCTTTTGGGGCTTATTTGCAGGAATACAGGGACTTAGGGGATGAGTTTCATGCTGCCATGTCTTTTTCAGATTTCTGCAACGTGAAGAGTAGGAACAGGCCCAGGAATTTCAACAAGGGATTCAATCACAACTATGAGTTGCAGAAGACCTTGGGTAGGTTGACCATCCCAAACTTTGATTGGGACTCGCGGAGGTTCAGCGAAGATATGGGTTCAAAAGTTGGATACCTATTTCCAACTCAATCCCATGACAGAGATAGATGCCATTAAGTTGGCTACACTCCACCTGGACGAAGAGGCTCACGAGTGGTGGTACCACGGATTTGGTGACATTAGGTCACAACACCATACACTCCTACGGTGAGTTCACTCAGAAGCTCATGGAGTGGTTTGACAAGAAGGATCCAGAGATACATTTCAGGGAGTTGGCTCAACTCAAACAGACAGGTAGTGCAGAAGCCTTCATCTCAGAATTCCAGAGGATACGGTCATGGTAACAGATGTGTCAGAGAGCAGGTTGACTATGTTATTCACTGAGGCCCTAACAGAGCCACTATGGGGATGGGTGAAAGCCTACAAACCCCCCACTCTACAGGATGTCATTAGCAGAGCCAGAGATCTACAGGATTCAGTCCCCAAGAATAGGTTCCTGCTCAAAACCAACTTTCTTGTTAGGGACAAGGACAAGAAACCTTTCCAGCAGGATGTTCCCAAGAAAACATGGTTAGACGAGGACACTAGAAAAGACTTGAGGAGGAAGAAACTATGTTTCACTTGTCAGGAACCATGGGTACCAGGACAGAGGTGTGCAGGGAAGGCGAAGGCTCACTACATCGAAGCATATTCGGATAGTGATGAGGATGACTATGAGCAGGAAGCCACAGAAGAACTACGGGTAGTTGAGGAAGAATCACACCAGGGTGATACACCAGAGGGAGTCATTGCTACATTATCTGGAGTACTAAGATTCCATACTCTCAGGGTCAGAGGAGTAGTATAGGGTCATAGAGTAAGAGTATTGATTGATGGGGGAGCAACCCACAATTTCATTGACTCCGCTTGGGTAGCCAAGAGAGGTATTCAGACCGAGAAGTTTGAAGGATTCACTGTAGTAGTAGCCGAGAACTCCAGCATGGAGTGCAACTACTGGATTCCAAAATTGAATGTCACATTAGGTAACTATCAGATGACAGATTCATTCTATGTAGTAGATGTATCAGATACTCATGTAGTATTGGGTGTTCAGTGGCTTTATTCCATAGGGAAATACACTACAGACTACTGGGCAATGGAAATGGAATTCCAGGGGCTAGACGGCAAACGGGTAGTTTTGAAAGGCATGAACACTTATCCCCCAAAACCGGTCTCGTCACAGAGAATGGAGGCAGTACTTCGACAAGATGATATAGAATGGGCTGCAGAATGTTGGTCACCTTTAGGAAACCCCCAGAAACCAGCACGCAACACCCAAGTGACATTCAGGCCTTGCTACTGAAGCATGAAAAGGTTTTTCGGGACCTTCCATTAGGTAGACCGCCAGACCGAGGCTTTGAACACATTATTGAGCTAGAGGAGGGGACACAAGCAGTCATCACCACTCCTCACCGACATCCCAAAAGATACAAGGATGAGATCGAGAAAACAATCAAAGAATTACTGGAGCTTGGATATATTCGGCCCAGTTCTAGCCCCTTCGCATCCTCAGTAGTATTGGTCAAGAAGAAGGATGGTACACTGCGAATGTGCATCGACTATCGAGCACTCAACAAAAAGACCATTAAGAACAGGTATCCCATCCCTAGAATTGATGAACTCATGGATGAACTTCGGGGAGCCAAATACTTCTCCAAGATTGATCTTCGCTCGGGGTACTATCAGATCAGAGTAAGGGACCAAGACATCTCCAAAACAACTTTTCGCTGTCACTATGGTCACTATGAGTTTTTGGTCATGCCCTTCGGACTTACCAATGCTCCAACCACTTTCCAGTCATACATGAACCATACCTTCAGAGTTCGGCTACGTAAGTTTTTGCTATTATTCTTTGATGACATCTTGATTTACAACAAAACATGGGAAGAGCATCTGAAACACCTGGACGAAGTACTGAGCATTCTAGAAGAACACTCGCTTTATGCGAAGATGTCCAAGTGTGAATTTGGCATGAAGGAAATGCTGTACTTAGGACACATAATCAATGAGGAAGGAGTACAGGTTGACATGGAGAAAATCCGAGCTATTCGAGATTGGCCCGTGCCAAAAACAGTCATCGAATTGAGAGGTTTCTTAGGTCTGTGCACCTATTACCGACGGTACATTAAGGGATTCTCCCAATTTGCAACACCCCTCACAGATCTCACAAAGAAGGGAGCATTCACCTGGACAGATTTAGCACAGAAAACTTTCGAGGAGATGAAAGTTATTATGAGTTCCTGTCTAGTTTTAGCATAACTAGACTTCTCACAACCCTTTGTAGTAGAATGTGATGCCTCAGGGGAAGGGTTAGGAGCAGTATTGATGCAAAATCATCACCCTATTGCATTTGAGAGCCGTAAACTGAAGAACTATGAGCGCCACTACTCCATATATGACAAAGAGATGCTAGCCATCTTACTTGCTCTCACGAAATTCAGACAGTACCTGGTGGGCAGTAAGTTCAAGATCAAAACAGATCTTAACAGATCTACATTTTTTAAAAACTAGAAGTATATACAATGTACATCAATCATAATATTATTCAATTGAAATTCTTACTTGCTCTCACGAAATTCAGACAGTACCTGGTGGGCAGTAAGTTCAAGATCAAAACAGATCTTAACAGATCTACATTTTTTAAAAACTAGAAGTATATACAATGTACATCAATCATAATATTATTCAATTGAAATTTGACAATGATGAATCAGTAATAAAATTATCAATGAATCATGAACTTTGAACCATAAATTGCATATTTGATATTTCTCATTAAACCACGAAAATCAAAATGTATTACATAGATATCGAGAGAATGCCACCGACAAATACAAAATAGAGTAGATACTACTTAGTACCAAGTCTAGTATCTACTGTACTACTAGATACAAAATTAAAATACTAAATAGCCACAAGTAAGAATATCATAGCTCATCAATGGTACTAGCCATTGTCAATCGTCTTCCTGCTCCTCCATGCCAAAATTAACATTACTGTCGTAGCTCTTTCCTCTATCCTCCTCCTTTATACCCTTTTTGACTAGACACATGTCCAGAAATCAGGACACGTTCCTGGCAAGTGTTCGACACGTGTTGGAAAGTGTCCAGATTTTGGGACACGAAAATTATGGTGTCGGACACGTATTAGGGCTAGTGTCGTGTCCGACACGTAGAATACGGGACACGGGTCCTATTTGGAAGTGTCCTGTTACTTAGGTCATGTCATATCGATGTATGCCTTGACTGCATCTTCTCTACATAACTTCAAGCTTTCTTTGTGTGTATTACTTGACTCCATAACCCTGGATTCGCATTGCTCTAAGCAACCCACCATCCATCTATTTTCTGATGAAGTAATGTACTTAGGGAAACCCTCCTTGTATTGGAGGAGAGACGGCCTAAAGTGAGAGAGAGAGTTACTTTGGTAACAGTGGGCAGCCCCTCCTAGTTACCCTAGAGCTACACTTGTGTTTTAGTGCTTTACCACATGAAGTGCAGGTTTGGACAGTAACAACCCCTACACCTGAGCATAAAATCCAAGAAATCATGCAACACTTTGGTATTGAGTTGGGGGTTGACCCACCCCAACCTAAAGCTGCTAGCTTGACCTCCACAACAATTGATTCCCAGCCATCAATGTCGGGTTCAATACTACAAGGCTATAAAGTACACATTGAAGTTCAACAATGTTTTGATAGTTGTATATCTTGATAGATTTGCATCCTCAATAGCATTTTGTTAGAGGTTATTACAAGGAATTGATATTGTTTAATAGGGTTAATGACAAAAAGAAAGTCATATATTTCTTTTTGTATTTACTATTTATATCCGTTTGGCATATTGTTTTGAATCTTGATAGTAGCAATTAGTATTTTATGAGGATTGTTTCCAGTATTTAAATAGTTTTTGTACATTAAAATAAAGCATTGTGTGGTCTAATTGGATCAATTTGTGCATTAAGATGAGACTGAAAGTGCATTGTTATCAAGAATCACTAAGCTTCCATGCTGATGAAAAACATACAATCTCATGGATATATTGCAGGTTGTAGGATAGATGCTGGGGTTTTGATCTATGAGCCCCCAAGAGATGGTCCTACTATGTGGGAGATAGGAATACCAGATCGCACTGCTGCAGAATTCTTTATTCCAGATCCTAAACCTTGCCACATCAACAAACTATTTCTCAATCATCCTGAAAGGTCCCGTCCTCTATCTTGTTCATTTTAGTTCTCCAATACAATGCAATAATAACATATTTTTCATGGTAGAATAAAATTTTAGACTAAATTTATAGTCTTTAGAGCACTAATGAAATGAAATAGTCGTGAGAGCACTTACCTTCTTTTATATATCTATGAGAAACAGACCAGATTTGAATGATATTCAGTGAAATCATCCCTAGTGCTTCAGCAAGTTTAGTGTTCAGCTTGAATCCTGCTTGGACACCCATTCCAAACACAACCAGAATGTAAAATATCATCTGCTATGTCATGAACTAAGCACAAAACCCAATGACATATAGCTTCACAATGAACGATTAATATCAGCCCTCCAATACTTCCTAAGAAAATGTCAAGGGCAATAGCTGACCAAATAGAATGCTTTAATAATGCAGCTCTATGAGCAACAGCTACATTCGGTTGAAACCGGCAACCACTTCCTACAAGAATGACAGGCCAATATATCAACTAATGACTGCAGGCACAGAATTGTATCCATATATTTCTGAATAATTTCAGAAATATTTTGTTCATAAACAAGAATGCTCTATTACTCAGAATCCTGGCAGCGAGTTGAAGACTGATGTAGAATAATGTGGCAACAAATGCAACACTTGCAGCTAGAGGTTTCAAGGGTTCTTGGACTATACATTGTACAGCAGATACACTATCCATTGCCAACATAAGCACATCAAGGTTAGAAGGTTCCCGTTACTGCTCAAAGTCAACCATTCACTGAGGGACTGAAGAAGGGCTTCCACTATCCCGTAAACAAACTTTAGGACACTCAGACAAGAATATCCAAGACTTGAAAGAAAAATGATGACTACCAAATCTTGGTTGGTCATATATTAGTGAATATCAGGGACACAAATCTGCCTCTCCTGATATAAGTAAAATAATTCTAGAATCCATCTAAGTTATTTCTTTGGCGAGTTCACAGACTGACAGAGTAAATCGATCCAAACAGCAGTTCTAATCCCACATTATTGTCACTGCTCATGCAACCAGCTTTTTTTATGCATATCTGCCTCATCACATTCACTGTGATTTTTATGAGGATCAACGTCCATCTTTAACCCATTTTCCCTATTGTTAGTTGCTAAAATGTGATTTCTATTGGTGTTGCTTTGTGATTTCTCCCAGCCTTGTTTCAGAATACAGCGCCCAACAACAAGTAGATTTGTTTGCTTCTACAAGTTGAATGACATTCAAGTTTGTGTGGACTCAATAATGGCAAAACATGACAGCCTTGTTTCTACTGCAAACGGGCGTTTCGAAGCCAAAACGAATTTCTGTAGTCAAGCTGCCAACCATAATGAAGCCTGCGTGGACTGCCATCCTATCGATTCTGCCATTCTTGTCTGTAGAAGAATCCTTGCTAGTGCACCCGTTTCGCAACAATTACCCTGTCAGTCGATCTGTCTACCCATAATGAGACCTGATGCAACCTGCCAACCTCCTCTATCAAAACGATTATGAGAGAATCAGTCCTCCCAGTATATCGACCTTTCTTCCAACATTCGCGCTGTGATGCCGTAAGCGTTTTTTAGCATTCTTCTGCTGGTGCCAGCTCTCTTAGAAGCCTTTTAAATGATGAAAATCATGGTTATGTTGAGCTTTGATGCTAAAACCTACTTTGCTGTTGTCAGAACTAATACTTTTCTGGCCGACTCCAATCCATTCATTACATTCTGCAAGATTTCTTGTGCTTTGGGCTGTCGTAGTTCGGGGTGCTCAATCTCTAGGACTGCGTGGAAAATCACGAGCAAGTCCGAAGAGAGTGTCGCTGTCAATGTAACCTCCAGCTCCATGGGGAATGACCTTCCGATACTTACAATCTCCAGTAGATTTCAAGGTTGGATATTCCTGGCGAAGAGAAAGAATTCGCATAGTCCAACAGGAATATCATCCCGCCCCATCATATGTAATATATTGTATGTAATATCTATGGTGGCCACATTTGCCTAACCATTGGGAGTTCAGGATAATACAATATAAACACTAATCCCCACATAAAAGAAAATCCCTTCCCCAAACATCTGTCGTCCTTATTTTAACCTTTTCAAAAAAAATTGTCTATTTTCTCTGTACCAAGTACAATATCCAAAAACTATCCACACCCTATGTCATGAAATACCATGTAATTAGTTGTATTTCTCCCAAGAAACGCCATTTAGTTTGCGTTCTCCATTGCTCCATCTACCAAATTTATACAGAAAGAAATGGAACGATCTTGTAATGTCGACCTGTGGATCGCTGCTTAACATAGAACTTGGCTAATTCTTCTTTTCTTTTTGGCTTATTGCCACTCAAATCTTCAAGTTTAGTGATTCTATCTTTCAACGATGCAATACTGGGCCGAGGTGTTACTTGGGTGCTGTTCGGATGACTCCAGGTGTTTCCTGTCGAAAGTGAAAAGTCTCCATTAACACTTAAGAAGTCTTCATCACAGTCAGATTCTATGAAAGCTACAGAATCAAAATATGTCTCCTACTTGCTTCCTGAAAATTTAACAGCCTTTTCAGTATTGTATGTGTCCACAATCTCCTTCTGTGTTCAAACTTCATATGTCCCGTCTGCCAGTATCGCTGGTTTCAGTAGACTTCAATCTGAGATGAACAGTATGCAACGCCAAATACAGTTGCCCAGGAGTGTCATTGCTCGGAGAGATGTCTGGAGTTTTGATGCCACTCATGCTATCATTCTTGTGCATTAAGTGTGATGGAGAAGATCCATGGCTTGGAGTTGTTTCTCCACTTCTTATTCCCCTTTTGCTTGAAAATCAAGAATTTGAGCTGTCTTTTGATATACTTTTATGCTTTTGATGCCATCTTCTCAAAGCATTAGATATATCTTCTTCAAATATGGAAGGCTTCAGAAGGCTTCATACAAGAACCCATGTGTGTCACAAGTGCATAAACTGGAAGCTTGATATAGCCACATATAAACCTCTTGAAGTCACCATCCAAAGACCTCTTGATATATTTATCAAAATCAAACTTATGATCTGAAACCAAATGAGCAACAATGAAGCCATGTTGCAAGGTCAGGTAATTTACCAAAAGAATTGTCGAAAGAAGCAAACCACCCATTTAAAAATTGGGCTTTTGTTGATGACTGAAAAGATGAAAGAGAAACTATTGAATCTTTGTCAAACAAAATCTAGATTGTGTTGCGCCTAATTCGCACCTCGGGTCACGTGGCAGAAATATTCAAGCCACTGGGTGCGACCTTGGAGGCAAGCTCGAGCCAAGTGCTGTCACCTGATACTTAGCTCCTCTGTCTAGGCCAACTCCCAGCGAAGCCAAGGGGGGTGGACCCTTTGAAAAATAATCTAAGGTCATTTCAAACTATGAGAGTACGAAACAACATATTTCCTAGGAGTTTTAAAATGAAATGAAATAAAATATTACCTACCAACTACTACATGTAAATTACTCTTAGTTAGCAACCTTTAGAGAAATATACACATATCATTCAAGACACATTGTGAAATTAACTTATGCAAAAAGAATAGAATAGACTAGTGCCAAATGAAGAAAGTGCTTTGCCAATGTGGGTTGCTAGTGTAGTCTTAGTGAAAGTATTGTAGTGTCTCGATTGGTAAATTTTAGATTATTAAATGAGTGATGAAGGGAGTGGGTAAATTGTTGGTCGGTTTTATTTATGTGGTGATGGTCTAGATTATTAGAAAGGAGGGGGATTCCCGATATGCCACGAGTCATGAGGGGATGTCCAACACTACACCAACAAGGATGTAGCCTGACGGGGCCCCACGGTCACTTTTTAGTTGTTCTTGCTTCCTCTGTACAATTTTTCCACACGAAGCAAAACACAACGCTGGATTTTTGTTGTTGGGAGATTAATTAGAAAGATGAGACTAATTACTAGTCACTCAGATCCTTTTCTGATACAACCAATTGATTAGATGAAGTTGCAGTGGAAGTATAGCATACGAGGATAAGAGCCTTGTGAATTTTAAGGATTTTTTTAACACGGTTTGTTTGATTAAGAAAACCGAAGAGTCTCTTGTTGATGAAATTGTCATTGATGCCAACATGGACTTGTAGTGGCCCCACAGGTTGTCATTGATGCCACCAAGTCCCACTTGCAGTGCCTTGGACCCCTTACAAAGTGGGTTTGAGCCTTGGACCCCTTACAGAGTGGGTTTGTGCTTTGAAGCACCTTGTACCCAGTTGACAAGGTTTTTGTACCCATAAGGATGGATCTTGGAGCCACCACTTTGTTGAAGATGTTGAAGACCCTGCTGATGGTACTGAAGACCCTAGAGATGGTGTTGAAGTCTATGTGGATGATGGAGAAGCCCTGAACAGGTTGGAGAAGCATTAATGACCCATTATGTGGTCATTTATGCTCTGATGGTGTCATGGTACTTCAGGAGAAAGTCTGGCAACCCCACAAGTGATGTCATGATGGATCTTGACCCTTGGAGGTTTCCTGGTGTGGTTGAGGTGGTTGAAGAAGCCTATGAAGCCTCTTGCTTGATGAAGAAGCCCTTGGACCCACATTTGATGCTCAATGGTCCTTAAAGGTAATGATGTGGTCATTAATGACTTGATGAAGACTTGGAACCCTTAATGAAGATCTTGATGCCCGTGTAGCCCTTGTTGGGGTCATGGAACCCTTGGAGATGGTCATCATGCATGAGAAGCTTTGTCACCCACATAAATGACGGCATGATGACCCTTAGACACTATATGATCATTGATGGTGCATTTTGAAATGATTTGGGTCTTGGAATCCATACATATGGTGGTTTGTAAGCCCATGATTGCTGGAGCCTTTGATATGATGGAATCTTTGGTCATGATGCCCTCATCACTTGCCGATGGAGTCATATGTGATGGGCTTGAAGTCCATGGAAAGTATCTTGTTTAAATATTATATAGTATCTTTGAAAGAGTCCTTGAAACCCTTGCATGTGGTGCCTTGGGTCTTGAACCCACACACTTGGTAGCTTGTTGATGGTGATTTATGGTCCTCTTTGTGGTTATATGGCTATTGGGATGTAGATGGAGGTAGACCCCATGGACGTGCCTTGATATGTTGAAGAATACTTTGAAACTCTTGTAGTTGGTGGTATGGTCTTTGGCACCCTCATGTATGGGCTCTTTGACGTTTTGAACATATTGAAGAATTTAAGGGTATTATACCAAGAATTTTCAAATAAACCCATCATAGGGAGATATTCCTCGTCAAGCCATTTCCGTTGATATGTAGAGCATCTTCTAACTCGTTACAGTGGAAGAGAGATGAATTTTTGAAGTTGGTGCACCCCACCTTTTTGGGTTAGCCGACCAAACAAAAGAGAATTTAATTATTTGTAATTTTGATTTGCATGTGAGCCCAGTTTGTGGTACTAACTTTCCTCCACAACCTATATAAATAGAATATCAAACATTTCATTTGTTTATCATCAATTCTCTTAGTATTTTCGCAACTCTTTGAGAAAAGTGCAAAACTTTGTGGAGGAGAAATTTCTAGGCATCTTCACTAAAATTGGCATAGCTTTCTCTTACAGAATCAGAATTACAAAATCCTTGGCTCGTTGGAAAGCTTGTTATGAGGGCTGTGTGGTGACATGATCTAGAGCTTATTTTGGGTTTTCTACTGTTTCTTCATCTTGTGATCTTCGAAAAGGTATGGTTCATGCTTTTGGGTTTCTCTTGTGATGACACGTGTCTCTCATGGATAAAGTTCATCTTTGATCTTAGTATGTGAGCCTCTATATTGGCATATATATTTGGAGTCATTATGGAGGCTATGATGATGATGTTGCATACCTTTATGTTATGATATTATACACTTTATGATGATAATGCATATGATAATGATGTACACTCTATGATGTTGATGCACTCCTATACAATATGATGTACATGCATACCATAGTGTGATGATTCTCTTCTGTCCACTATGATGTATACTTGATGATGATGATGCATAAAGGGTGCACACTGAGATAATGATGATGCATATTTTATGATGAGGATGCATACCCTATGACGATGATGCATACCTATGATGATGATGCATGCCTTATGTTCAGTGAAAGCAGAGCATAATAACTTGTTCAGTAATTGTGTATGATGAGGTGTACAATGATGTGTACATGAGCAGATTGACCAGCTTGACCAACAATATTAATGAGCAAAAAAGAATGACCAACAGTGATGAGCAAAGTTGATGTGCAGAGATACTTGAGCAGCAGCAATGAGCAACAGTGATGAGTAGCTGTGATGAGCAGCAGTGTTGAGCAACAATGATGAGCAGATTGACTAGAGATTGATGAGCAAATTGACCATAGATTCATGAGCAGTGTTGACCAACAGAGATTGATGTGCAGAGTAGAGGTTGGTTGTGCAGCAGAGCCATATGATTGCTTGCAAGAAGAATCTTGCACTTGAGGATTGGACTCCTCAAACCCTTCTTAGTTGGAGCTAAGAAAATCAGGTTGGGCCCTATTATGAGAGTTGGTGCTCTTTTCATTAGTTGGTGTTGATTGTAATCGAGAAGATTGTTGTCTTCCATGTACAATAAATAAAGATCAAAATTCCATATATTCTTGTCTCTTTTGATGTGATGTTGTGCTTATGACTCATGATGAATTTGATTATGCATTTGATGACATAATGATTGATATACTCTGATTGATTAAAAGAAGGTAAAAAGTTTATAATTGCTCTCACACTAATTCACCCCCCTCTCACTGTGGCCATTGTGTCCAACATCTCTTTCCAAGTCCAGTACTCAGGCAAACCCTTATCCGTGAATTGTACTTGGGAAAGCAAGGGGGTTTATTTTAAATACTGTAGAAACAAATGAAACATTTTCTAATTAATTCCTACCACGAATCTCTTTCCCCTTTTCAGAATACTCGAAAAAGCGTGGGGCAAGTATTTATTTTTATCCTTTGATAAAATGAAACAAAGAAATTGAAATTTGAAGCTAAACTAACTAAAACTAAAACATCATAAAAATTGAACATCAACGCAAGACCCCCCAGGGGGGATGGGGAGTGGGTTCTTAGGAGCCTACTCAAAACTTTATTAACTTTTTACAACATGAAAGAAATACACTTTGGTCCTTATACTTTGGATCCAAAGGCTTACAACTTATTGGAAAAATTGATTTTTATGCAAGGGGGAGCTCCATTGGTCTTCCTTTTGCTCAATTTTGCGAAAATTCGCCACAGTTTCCTGCTTGTTTATCGTAAACCTGCAAAAAAAAGGCAACAAACATTAGTATAACATGCCCAAAACACTTTAAGACTACTTTTGGAAAACCTACCAAAGTTCGCCGAAAAAATTCTAAAGTAAAAAGCTGAAATAAACTAAGTAAAAGCAACTGAAAAAATGAGCTAGAAAGCTATTTTTTAGGGAATTTGTTTGTTCCGTAAGGATAAAAAATAAATAAGAACACTCATATGCTAGATTTCAAACCTAAATTCAGCAGCTAATCTTACTAATCAAGACTTTTAATTTTGTAAGGTAGATGACTTGAAGCAAGAAAAACTTAGTAATCTAGATCTATACTAGAAAAATGATTATTCTTTTCAACCCTAGCTAGATCTGTAAATGAAAAGCAATTATGATCTATTTATGCAAATAAACTTTTGATTCTAGATCTGCTACTGCTTTTCAACAAAAAAATGAGATAATATAAAAATGAGAAGGAGAGAGAGGAAGCTTGGAGAACAAGATGATCTTTGAGGCTTCGATTGTGGGGCACCGAGGGACTTTATCTGTAAACAAAAATGTTAGAAACTAGATAGATCAAACAAGGCCTTCTACGTTTCCAGCTAAGATGACCTACGCATCACACAACTTACAAACCAAGATAAAATCCAGTAGCATATATACTTAGAAATCTATATGAAGATATTCATAAACAAATGAAAATATTCGATTAGATCTCTAGGCATCCATACTAAATAAATTAAAGCAGTAAACAAACAACTTAATTCACCTCGCAAAACTGATACTAGTCCTTCAAGCAAGCTAGATTTAGTACTTAGAAACAAGATGGATCCGACAAAGATTATCTCCACAAAGCACAGTGATAATTCATCCACTTAACACAGAGCCACACAATATGACCTCCAAAGTCTCTTTATTTCTCAAATGAATATAGGTTATAAGGTGCAAGCTCTTCCCAATACATCCCAACTAACTCTAAAGGGAGAGAAGCATGCTTTATTTATAGCAAAAGCAAGCCCAGAGGGGCACCACCAACACTGTAGATAGAGTGGGCGTCAATATTGAGAGAAAGATGGAATGACTTGAGTTACAACTGAGGTGGGAGTGGAGTGGTATATGCCACCTCTCCACCTACTTATCACCAATATATATATATATATATTTTTTTTTTCTTCTTCTCGGAATCGGAAAAAACTCTAGGGGGACCTAACACATATCCATACAACTCAATATCGATGCCTAGCACGCTCATATACATTGACACCTGAACTTTAATAACTCCCTAAGGCCTACCCACCAAGACAACCATTCCAGCTTTGGAGGAGAGGTGAAAAACTCGAAAATTATACATCAGTTATTCAGCATTTCATAATTGACAAGGGAAAAAACACTTTGGAATGATCGGATTGACGTTTAAGTCTTAAGAAGCCAAGTCCCTTACAAAAATTTGCCATGCTAGTACATTTATTACAACTTCCCCAAAGGGGTATGAACATGTGGTACAAAAAAGTAAAAGGGCCAATAAGGCCTGATGGACTTCTGAACTCTGAATGAATGAACAAGTGCTTGTTCATCTTTAGCGGCTCACTGAAAGTCCAACTAGATGCAACCTAGTCGGTAACATATTGAATTTGCTGGATTTGACAAACAAGCTGGGACTGGCAGCCAAGAGGTGGAAAGATAATGTGCACTGCAATCCCAGTAATGAGTATATTGTGGACTTGGGTATAAATGCATGGTTGAGAGGTAACAGGGAAATGGAAAATGGGGAGTTTGTGGGCTTCTCAAACAGTTATGTTGCGAGATTTCGCAATCATGCCGATGTTGGTCATTTTGGAGATCAACACCTATAAATAGGATTCCAAGCTACGCTGTGTTGTTTAGAGCATGATGACCTCCTCCAAGATGCAAAATGATTCTCTTCCTAATCTCCAACGAAGCAACCATCCCCATGTGGCCATCATGTAGAACACCACCCAAATTGTCTGGAGATCTCCAATGTCCTGGGGAAGAATTCCAAGCAAGCACCTAACTAAGGTCAAGAAACCACTGAGTAAGCCATCTCCAATGTGCCAATCCATCGTGGACCATCTCCAAGAACTTATTCAAACTCGGAAATCTTGACAAAATCATCCTAGGATAGGAACACCAAAGAAGGCTTCTAGGAGTTTTTTTTGTAATAAAATAATGAGGAAAAAGTGGATCTAAAGGGAGGAGCACCTAATTTGCAAGGCAGAGTTCAAGAGGAGGAAATATTCCCTGCCATGTTGTATGTTAAAGGGAGGAAAAACATTTTGGTGAGGTTACGTTCCCACATCTTCTTTTCCTGTAGATCATGTTAATGTTTAGGGCTGCCACGGTAAATCTGCTAGCATATTCCTAGCTATATGTGTGAAAAATTGATTGATTGTGGACTAACCATAAATTATCAACAGCTATAAATTTTGCATAGTGGATGCCGACCAAAGGAAGTCTTACACTTAGTGTTGTCCACATTGGGAGGGGGCAAAAGTGTGAAAGGGAAAAACATTTTGATGAACTAGTTATTGTTCTAATTTTTTTTCAGAAAGCAAGATACATTGGTGGAAATATCATTTGGTTTTATCGATAATATATCTCTCTTCTATTTCTGGCATGTATCCTGATTCCCTATCTCTCATCTTGATGGTATACATTTTGCTTTTCGTATTGCACATTCTAGGCACTGGACCATTCTTTATCACAGGCACCTTTCTGATTGATGCCAATGTTGAAAAATATTGCAGGTTCCGTCAATATGGCCTTTGGGAAAGTTATTCTGAGATCTTCAAAGACAATGATTTGATATATACTGTTGAGACTAGTGACTGGAGAAGAGATTGGTACTTTGCGCACACATGCAGGTATCTCATATTTCCATACCCTAAACACAAATAAAAATATCATTTCTATTGTCACAAAGGCTTTGTCACCACCTTACGTTTAACATTGTTGAGGCAAATATTATCATGATGCTCCCTGGCAGTCATATTAGTCATGATACTTATGTATATTTCTGAGAAATCCAGGTCTTTCTTTCGGTCTTATTGTTTTACATCCAAGTTATATTCTTCATGTGTGGTTTACTTCCATTTTCCTAATTTGTTTTGATGAAAATGCTTATGGAACAGCTTTTACCGTAGACAACATATCTATATTTAAAGTCTGATTGATTCCATTGAGGTCCTCTAATAGTTTGGTCCATTTTGCTTGAATTGATTTTGTTTTCTATCCTCTTATTGGTTTTTAATATATCGAGTTTGTTTATGCATGATCTTCATTTTTCTTGATGGTCTCAAGTGATTTCACTCTTCAATAACTTGATTTTCAGAAGAGCCCGTCATTTATATAGCTATAAGGTTAATTCCAATATTCTAAACCAATGCTTTGAGTTCTGGATGAGTATTGTCTTGATTTCCATACTGAAAGCAATCACACTAAGGCCACCTCCATAATTGTTGGTGATATAGATATTGCACAAGGAATATGCATGTCTGTAGAATTTTAAATTTTCCTTTTGTTACAGACTATTCTTTTCTTTTTGCGTAGAGCAATGTTATTTCATTATCTTTTCTTATTTATACCATCCCAATCATATTGTTGATAGTTAATTTGGCATTGGGTTGTTGGCCTCCTTCCTCTCAGTCTCGTTGCATCTTTAAGTACTTCTTCGCAGATCTCGCATATTTGATGATACTTTGTAGTGATCTTACACAGCAGTAATCTAAGGACTTCAAGAATGTCTGCTAATAAATAGTGCCTGCCTACAAGGTCATTGGGTCAATACTATCATATCAGTTTGTCTTCTGGCAACTTCTTAAATATCCTTTCTCTTCACTATTTCTCAATTCATTGAAATTAGAGGTATAAATGACTAGCTACTGTAGTCTTAGAATAGTAAAAAGCAAGAATGATGTTCCAATAAAGAGCGCCCCCTCGGCTAAGTTCAGATGACAATTTCATCACTAGTTAGTCCATTTATATCAAGGATGCTACAAGTTGTATGTGCATCTATTTATCCTTGACTGTCTTGCAAATTAATTGATTTAAAACATAGCGAAAAGCCTTGCACCAAGTCTTGTTGCACTCTTAATTATTTATTTGTGGAAAGAAATTTACACCCGGAAAAGTTATATATTTATATTATTTGGAAATTATAAAAGAATTGGAACAAATAAACATGCATTGTATTGATTTTATGCTACAAATTTCAGGATTGAAAATGATGGAAGCTTTCGTCCAGCTACATGGCAAGTAAAGTTCCAGCTAAGAGGCGTGGAACAAAACAGTCTTTATAAGCTTCGGTTGGCGATTGCATCATCAACCAATGCAGCCATTCAGGTAGAAAACGTTTCACGATGTCTAATCCTCTGTTATCGTTCAAGTCATAACGGTGTCTATAATTCTTGATAGTATCCATCTTTCTTAGAAGATAGGAAAATCACATGATTAAGCTTCAAACAAATGATTTGGTTTCATTAACTTGCTTTTCTTACGAGTTCCTCTATACGACAGATTCGATTCAACGATGCGAATATATATAAACCACATTTTGATACAATGCAATTTGGTAAAGACAACGCCATTGCTCGTCATGGCATCCATGGTTTGTATCATCTGTTTAACATTGATGTATCTGGAAGCTGGTTGGTGGAGGGTGAGAATACATTATACCTTACACAAAGAAAAGCCACCGGCCCTTTCACTGGTGTAATGTATGATTACCTTCGGCTGGAAAAGGTTTCCTGATAGACTAGTTGATTAGAATAGAATTTGTGCTGCTCAAAACTGTGTTTCCAATGTCCATATATTACGAAACCATTCTTGTATAGGATTTGATAGTGAATTCCTATAAACTTATTTTACATCATCGTTTCACATTCTTGTATAGGATTTGATAGTGAATTCCTATAGACTTACTTTACATCATCGTTTCACAAATGCTAGGTCGAGTGTACAAACAAATATGCTAGGTATACAGACAAATAATGTGAAAATTATTTTTCCACTTGTATTTGTTAACCGTATGGGATATTGTTTATTTATTAATATGATAGAACAATGCAACTCTTTAAATCAACAATCAAACTAAGAAAAACAACTAACAAGTACATTTCGGGTGTTAAAGGATATCAATGGTAGACAAATGTGACCCTAATTCCTGGTCAAGTTTGAAATTCTAAGAAATTGTGTTTATGTCAAATCAATGATAGCAACCGAGACAGTAGAAATGATGTTGACACCCTTCATGAAGAAAATGTTGGCACGATAAAGAACAAAATTCTAAGAACTTATGTTTATGTCAAGTCAATGATAGCAACCGAGACAATAGAAATGATGTTGACACAATTCATGAAGAAAATTCTGGCACCATAAAGAACATTTCAATGATCAAGACACCTTTCGAGCTGAGCCCACCATTTCAATCATTGTCATAATAAGTATATTTCATTAGCTTTTAGCATTAGGATTGCAATTGACACATTGGATAATTTCTTATATTAACTCCACACAACACTTAAAGGGACACATAGATATGCTTTTAAAAGTAAATATAACTATATACTTGAATGTTCATGGTCAATAATAGAAAGGGCACGGCAGAAGGTTCAATGTATAATAAATACACATTATAGATATGCATGTAAAAGAAAATATAACAATATACTTTAATATACTTGAATGTTTATGGTAAATAATTGAAAGGGAAGAAGGTTCAATATATAATATATGGTCAATAATAGAAAGGAGAGAAGGTTTAATGTATAATAAATGGTCAATAATAGAAAAGACAGAAGGTTCAATGTATAATAAATGGTCAATAATAGAAATGATAGAAGGTTCAATGTATAATAATTATGGAAAGGGGTTGTGACATTTCAACGCAACATTTTGCAGTTTTGAAATCCAACTTATTGTTGTTCTACCCACAGTAAAGACATACCCTGTGTTGGTCTTCCCGTTTTTTTTATCACCTACCATATCTTAATCAACATATCCTTGTAGAACAGTGTCTCAACCTCCAAAACATAATGCATGAGAAATGGTACCTCTCAGATACCTGAGAATCCAATATCTAAGAATCCAATATACTTCCCTCCAATGCTCTTTACCTGGATTTTTCATATACATGTTCACAACTCCCACTGCATGTGCATCATTTTGTCTTGTGCACACATTGGCATATATCAAGATGTCAATTGTTGATGAATAGGTAACCTTGGACATGCATTATATCTCTTCTTGTTTCTTGGTACACATATCCTTACTTAGTTTGAAATGGATTGCCAATGGTGTACCAACTGGTTTTGCATTTTTTATTATAAACCTCTCGAACACTCTTTCTATGTACTCACCCTGAGATAACATCGATTTGCGATTTTTCTTGTCTCTTGTTATTCTTATACCAAGGATTTGCTTTGCAACGCCCAAATCCTTCATCACAAATGATTTAGCTAGTTTCCTTTTGAACACATTTATATCCTGCATGTTAGACCTTACAAGAAGCATGGTCTTCTCTTACAATAACAAGATAATATATCTTCCATTATCTAGCCTCTTGAAATAAACACAGTGGTTAGAATGACATCTACTATAACATTGTTCTGTCATGAACTTATCAAATTTCAAATACCATTGTCTTGAAGCTTGTTTTAGGACATACAATCTCTTTTTCAACTTGCAAACCAAATTCTCCTTCCCTTTGACCTCATACCCTTGTGGTTGTTGCATATAAATATATTTCTTCAAATATCCATGGAGAAAGGTCGGTTTTACATATGTTGTTCAAAATGCAAATCTTCTACCTTCAGTAGACTGAAAATAGTCCTAATTGAATTCATTTTAACAATAGGAGAAAATATTTCATCAAAATCTATACCTTTATTTTGTGCAAACCCCTTTACCACAAGTCTAGCCTTATATCGCTTCTTGCCTCCTTTTTCCTTCAACTTGTAAACCCGTTTATTCTGTAATGCTCTTTTACTTGCATGAAACACAACCAAATCCCAAGTCTGGTTTCTTACCAAAGATTCCATCTCCTCATTCATGCCTTGCTCCCACTTCTTTCTAGTTTCCACCTGCATTGCCTCTTCATAACATTCTGGTTAACGAAAATCAGACATCAATAAATAATAAAGTGAATGAGAGAATCGTTCAGGGGGTCTACTTAACCTGGTATATCTTCTTACATTTGCAGGAGTTTGAGGTACTTGTTGTTGTTCTTGATTTTCTAGCACCTTTGGAACTTCATTTTCTTTGATTTCATCAAGCCTTGTGTACAATGTGTTTTCTTTTTCATTTTTCTTTCCCTGCAACTGATATTTATACATGACTTTTTCATTGAATACCATACCTCTACCCCTAATGGTTTTGCGATTTTCATAATCCCATAAGCGATAACGAAAATCATCAACCTTGTTCCAATAAAGGTGCATTTCTTGGATTTAGCCTCAAGATTTGTTTTATTTTCTTTATCAATATGGACAAATGATTCACAACCAAAAGTTATCATAAATGAGTATTTTACCTTTTTACTTGTACATTCATTCTCTGGAATCTTGGCATCCAAAGAACTTGAAGGCCCTATGTTTATTAAGTAAACAACAATATCTATAACATCAGCCCAAAACTGTAAAGGAAACCCTGCATGCAATATCATACACCATGCATGCTCCATGATCGTCCTATTCATCTTTTTTAACACAACATTTTTTTTTTCTGCAAGTTTACCATCCAAATAGATCTTTTGGCTTTGATACTAATTATTAGAAAAACAAGATCACGGAGAAATAACAATAAACAAGATGAAAATATAAAACACATTAACACATTACAAGATAGACACCAATATAATGTGGTTCATCCAAGATGCGCTACGTCCATACTGAAATTTCTAATCCTTTTATTATTGTATTGTCCAACAAAATGAAGGGATACAACCTACAGCACACCTGCTACACTTCTTCTTCACTCTCTTACAGTCTCTCTCACACAATCACATAGATCATTTTTCACAATGTTACAAAATACACAATCGTATTACAATGTCTTTCTTTTATAGAGGAAATACCATGGAAAAATAACGTCTCTTATTATGCCTTGGGACACATCTCTTTACTTAGTTTGAAACGGATGGCCAAAGGTGTATTAACCGGTTTTGCATTCTGCATTAAACCTCTTCAACACCTTTTCTATGTAGTCACCCTGAGACAATGTCAATTTGTGATTTTTCCTATCTCTTGTTATTCTCATACCAAGGTTTTCTTTGCAACACACAAAGCCTTCATTGCAAATGATTTATCTAGTGTCCTTTTGAGACATGTATATGCTGCATGTTAGACCTTGTAACAAGCATGTCATCCGCATAGAATAACAAGATAATATACTTTCCATTTTCTAGCTTCTTAAAATAAACACAATGGTCAGGATGACATCTACTATAACATTGTTATGTCATAAACTTATCAAATTTCAAACACCGTTGTCTTGGAGCTTGTTTCGGTCCATACAATATTTTCTTCAACCTGCAAACCAAAATCTCCTTCCATTTGACCTCATACCCCTGTGGTTGCTACATATAAATCTATTCCTCCAAATCTCCATAGAGAAAGGTCGTTTTTACATCTAATTGTTCAAGATGCAAATCTTCTACCACCACTAGACTATAGTTTTAATTGAAGTCATTTTAACAACATGAGAAAATATTTCATCAGAATCTATACCTTTATTTTGTGCAAACCCATTTACCACAATTCTAGCCTTATACCGCTTCTTTCCTCTTTTTTTCTTCAACCTGTAAAACCATTTATTTTGCAATTATCTTTTACCTGCATGCAACTCAACCAAATATGAAGTCTAGTTTCTTAGCAATGAGTCCATCTCCTCATTCATGCCTTGCTCCCACTTCTTTCTAGTTTCCACCTGCATTGCCTCTTCATAACATTTCGGTTCACCAGAATCAGTCATCAATAAATAATAAAGTGAAGGAGAGAATCGTTCAGGGGGTCCACTTAACCTAGTATATCTTCTTACATCTACAGGAGTTTGAGGTATTTGTTGTTGTTCTTGATTTTCTAGCACCTTTGGAAGTTCATTTTCTTTGATTTCATCAAGCACTGTGTATTATGTGTTTTCATTTTTCTCTTTCTTTCCCTGCAAGTGAACTTTATACATGACTTTTTCATTGAATACCACATATCTACTCATAATTATTTTGTTATTTTCATAATCCCATAAGCGATTACCAAAATCATCAACCTTGTATCCAATAAAGGTGCATTTCTTGGATTTAGCCTCAAGATTTGTTCTATTTTCTTTATCAATGTGGACAAATGATTCACATCCAAAAGTTCTCATAAATGAGTAGTTTACATTTTTACATGTCCATCCCTCCTCTGGAATCTTGCCATCCAATGCACTTAAAGGCCCTCTGTTTATTAAGTAAACAACCACATCTACAACATCAACCCAAAACTGTACGGAAAACCCTGCTTGCAATCTTATACACCTTGCATGCTCCATGATCGTCTTATTCATCCTTTTTGACACACCATTTTTTATGTTGTTCATGGGACTGCCTTCTCTCTACGAATCCCATCGTATGAATAATAACTATAAAACTCATTGCTGCAGTATTCATCTCCATTATCATATCTGAGACACTTCAATTTTTTTCCTGTCTCATTCTCAATCAAATATTTCCACTTCTTAAAAATAGCAAACACATCATATTTATGTCTAATGCAATAAACCCAAGTTTTTCTAGTTGCACCATCAATAAAAGTAACATAATAACGAGACACCAAGAGATTGTACATGATTCAGTCCCCATACATCTGTATGCACAATCTATAACTTTTCACTCTTCTTTTGTTTACCATTCCTACAAAATCTAACTCTCTTTTGTTTTCCATAAACACAGTTCCCAGAGAATTCCAGACTTACCTGCTTCATATTTCGAAGCAATTTCGTGGAGTGGAGAATATGCATCCCCTTTTCACTCATGTGTCCAAGCCTATGATGCCACAATGTTGCACATGTTTCTGTGGAAGCTACAGAGATAGAATAATCAGTTTTGTGAGGAAATAAATACAACGTACCTATCTTATCTCCTTTGTTATTACCAGTGCTCCTTTAGTGATCTTCCACCACGTTTTTCCAAACGTAGACAAAGAGTCGCTATCTCCCAACTTCCCTATTGAGATCAGATTTCTTTTCATAGTAGGAATATGCCTTACATATTTTAGCAGTCGTTCATTTCCATTATTTAATTTAATTTGTACCTTAACCATTCCAACAATTTTACATGGTCCATCATCCCCCAATAAAATATGTCCAAAATCACATGGAACATATTCATGAAAGAATTTCCTATGGGGTGTAGCATGACATGAAGCCCCTAAATCTACTACCCAGTAATCACTAGTATTATCTAATGCAAGAATCAAAGCATCTTGCATCACCTTCTACATTAACTTCTTGAGTAGTCTCATGTTGCTTGTCTCCTTTCTTCTTTGGATCTCTACAGTCTTTTTTCAATATATTTCCTCTCTTACCATAGTTCTAGCACTCTATCTTTCCTAGTCTGGACTTGGATCTGCCCTTTCTAGACTCGTTGTGATTTCCTGAGCTCTTTCCTTTCTCCCTTTGTTTCCCCTTCTCTCCATGGTCAACGCATTTCCTGATGTATGACTTGTGCTTTTTGTTTGCATTTCCTCGCTAAGTCAAATAACACCAACAACAACATCAAATTTAAGAGTGTTTGAACTAGATATAGAGTTACTTGTAGCCATGACCAAGCCATTCCATCTTTCTAGAAATGAGCACACGATTAGAAAATCCCTAACCTCATCATCAATGTTCACTCCTACAGAACTTAGTTGATTAGTAACCGTTTTAAATTCATTTAAATGGTTAGCAACAAATCCATCTTCTGACATCTTCATATTAAATAAACGTTTCTTTAGAAATACCTTCTTAGAAGCCGAGGGTTTTTCTTAGAGCTTAGCCAATGCACTCATCACACCCTCCATTGTCTTTTCTTTTGAAATATTGAAATCCACCAACGAAGACAGGAAGAGCTGTATTGTTCACATTTCCTTGCTGTCAAGAACCTCCCATTATTTTTCATTCATAGTCGCTGGTTGTTTTTCTTTTCTACTCAACGATAAGAAGAGATCCTTCTGGTACAGATAGTTCTTCATTTGCATCCCATTTGCATCTTCCATAATTGGTAGTTTTGGTTGTTAAATTTATCGACCCTTATTTCATGTGAATTTATCAACCAAATAGAACTTTTGGCTCTAATACCACTTGTTAGAAAAACAAGATCGTAGAACAATAACAATAAACAAGATGAAATTATAAAACACATTAAAACATTACAAGAGAGACACCAATATAATGTGGTTCACCCACGATGGGCTACATCCACACAAAAATGGTTAGTCATTTTATTATTATACCGTACACACAAAAATTGTCAGTCATTTTATTATTTTACCGTCCAACAAAATGAAGAGATACAGCCTACAGCACACCCATTGCACTTCCTCTTCACTCTCTCACACAATCACAGAGATTTGTTTTCACAATGTTACCATTTAATAGACATCCATATTACAATTCCTTCCTTTTATGGAGGGAATACCATGGGAAAATACCACAGTCTTCCCAAAATAATGGGCCCATAAATCAACCATTATTTACCAAGTCATGACTATGAAATTGCAACATTTTACAAGGCACTTTTTTCGTAAATTTTCACTATGGGCACACTTCCCTCGAACCACCACCATGGGGGGATCCAAAATTAGTCGTCTCTCCCCTGGACCCCCCTTGGCTATTATAGTGGGGGGATAATCCAACCCACACCCACCCACCCATGTCATGGTATTGGGATCCAAACACGGTTGAAACACAATCTTTGAATCAGGAAGATCAGGCTCCAAAACCAACAATAGCTACTTGTTGAATATTTTTTTCATGCAAGATTGGAATGTAGAAGGTGTGTTAGTCAAGCCAAAAGGCATGAATAGGAATTCAAAATGACCATAATGACAACGAAAGTTTGTTTTTTGCACATCCTCTTACCTCATTTGAATCTGATGATATCGAGAGCGGAGATCAATTTTGGAAAAGAACTTGGCCCCATGCAAATCGTCCATCAACTCATTAATACATGGAATGGGGTAGCGGTTCTTGATAGTTTTCTTGTTCAAGGCCTTGTAGTCTATGCACATTCTCATTGTGTCATCCTTTTTTTTCACCAAGACCACCGAGGATGCAAATGGACTCGAACTTGGCCTTATGAGTACCAACTCAAGAAGTTATTGTATGGCCTTTTCGATTTCATACTTGAACCTCTTTGAATGCTTATATGATTGTGTGATGATGGGATGAGTTCTCACCTCCAATTCAATGGTATTTTCAACTCCTTTATCTGGTGTTCTCCTAGGAGGAAGGCCTCTAAAATTCTTCTCATGCTTCTGACGTAACATCTTCCTTATGCCTTTCATATATTGAGAGTTGTTTATTGTAGGCTTCTTAACTGTGACCAAACACTCTGTTTCACATGCTATATCTCCATGCCTCATGATAGATCTCATATTATGTGTAGAAACCACCTAATTGGGATAATTGTTCATGCCCCTTAAGGTTACTTTCTTCCCATCGTCCCCCTCAAAGCTCATTTTTGGAATCCTATAGTTAATGGTAAGTTCTCCAATGGAAAATATCCATTACACTCCCAAGATCAAGTTTGTAATAGCAACATTAACTACATAAAAAGTAATTGTTACGGTATAATTACCAATGGTGAGTGGAAGTTTTGGAATACACCTACAACAATCCATATAATTTTTACTTGTAATGATCACAATGAATGATTCCATCAAAGTTTTTCAATAGGTAGGTTTCTTATGTCCACTAATGCATCATCAATAAATTTGTGAGTGGCTCCTCCATCAACCAACATTGTGACTCTTTGGCCTTGCACCACCCCCTTCAATCTAAGAGTGTGATATCGAGGGACTCTGGTTAGAATATCAATGACACTCTTTCTTCATTCAGGGTGGGGCTTCTCATCTTTTGTTGTCTCGTACCCATCTTACGGTATTGGCTCATGCTCCTCACCATCTTCAACCTCATCCTCACTTTCAGATAAGACTTATATGTGGTGAGCCTTCCCCTTTGCACACTTATGGCATGGAACCCAAGGCTCTTGGCATGTCAAACACAAATTATTCCTCCTTAGTTCATCCCAAATGTTGATATCCTTCTTGTTTCTCCAAGTTGTATATTTTTGGAAAGGCTTCCTATCCTTCAACTTGGTTGGAATTTTTTGCTTTTGGAGGAAATCTAGTTTTGGGAATGGAATCCTGAAGGTCATGAGCTCTACTAGTGGAATTCAACAGTGCTATAAGTATGTAAGCATTCACCAATCCTCTCAATGGATCTGTTAGTTCTTCTATAAACAATAGTACTAAACAAGCCTTTGAGATGTATGTGACCATCACTGCAAGCTTTTGAAATCCTGAATTATAGGCATCAGGTGTGCCTGTCTTCTTCAATTGGTTGGCCTAGGTGAAAATCAAATATAAATCCCCTTAAATGAAAATTCAGCCCATATATAAACTTAATGTTACCTTACATGTTGGCCCAAATATAAACTTAAAGTTACCTTACATGTCGACCCCAAATTGAAAATGAAATTGTTATTACAGATCAACCCAGTTGAGGGTTGAAGAAAGGTATAAATAAGAGACAAACGTCCTCATTAGTTGTGTGCTCATGAAAATCAATAAGGAAGCTCTGAGGAAACAATGTAGTGGGTGGATATGAGGTAGATAACAGTGAAGTATAATTTAGAAAACGTTGTGAGGGTGAAGTAAAAATATCAAGGTTGAAGGAGGTGCTCATTACTACAATTTCGGCCTAGTATGGCACTATTTTTTCAAGGGAATTTTTATCCTTTCTGAGTTATGTTTTTAACACGTCTAAATCCTGCTTAGGGACTATTTTAAAGGGTGACTTATCACAGTATTAAGAAATGTTAAGGGATACTATTGAAGCATCTCTGTATAGACTAAAGGTTATTCTATTAGGATAGATTTTGAGAGATTTTGGATAGCCCTTTTGAAGAAAGTTTGAAATGTTAAGGGATACTATTTGAAGCGTCTCTGTACAGACTAAAGGTTGTTCTATTAGGATAGATTTTGAGAGATTCTGGTAGCCCTTTTGAAGAAAGTCTGACTAAGGTATGTAGTAGATTAGAGGACTATTGAGAAGTATCTTTTTGCATATTTTGAAGGCTATTAAGGGATGCTTGTTGAACATAATTTGTTTTCTATATGCCTGCTCCTAATTAGAGGATTGTCGATGGGAGTTCAATACTACCGTGTAATCTTTGTTTTAAACTAAGTCCGTATTGTTGAGAGATTTGCATAACAGTCATAGGATTTCTCAAAGAAAGATGGAGACTATTGTTTAAAGGACTATTTGGGACATTTGGGAGAGACATTTTGAGTGGGTAAATAGAGACTCAAGACTATGTAATGTATGAGTATAAAAGGGTTGATTAAGGATTGTTGGAACATACCTTATGCTTATAGTAACAATGGAAAATTTGTGAGCAGACTGAGGTTTAAATTTGGAGCATTATTTGATGATATTTTGTAGACATAACTCCTCTCTTATGGCAAGTTAATCACTGTGCTTTTGAGGCAATTTGAGTTCAGCCTACGAGCTAGTTTGTATGGGTGATATGAAGCAAATCCATTGAAGATATGGAGCGGCAATAACAATGATTTGACCTAAGTTGCATGAAACGGGGAAACGAGGACGCATTGGAAACGTGACCCCCCAAAATTTTGGAAACAGGGAAACGTGATATAT
>LPNX010953832.1:512217-608786 GCA_001517045.1 Pseudotsuga menziesii
CCTCCCTCCTCTAAGCTCTATCCCTTTCCTCTAACTTGAATCTCAAATTTGTTCCTCCAATAATATTAGTCAACCAATCAGCACCCTACAATTTTGATGAAACTTCCTAATCCAATCGTTAGGATAAGGTAGAAAAAACCTCCCATGTTTAATTAGTGATTTTGCTTGAGTGAAGAGTACATTTTTATTAAGGTCGTGATAGAAGAGTTTAACATCCAACACACCCAACATCAAGGTACATACAGGGGTTGATGTGCTTGATTAAATGCTAACCACATACCCTCATACATGATAGAATATGGTGAAAACTTTGCAACCTTGAAATCCTGAAAACTATTAAGTTTGTTGAATTCTAAATAGGATCTAAAATTCTACTTTTTCCATATGATGTCCAATGAGGTTGGAACCACTCTCAAACATCCTGAAACAATTAATGGTAATATTAAAAAATTTAGTAAAAGAATAGAAAATTAAAGATAAGGAGAGTGTCACTTTTACTTTAAGAATCTAATATTACCATTTAATATTGCCAAATACTACTGAACAAAACGATATTTATTTATCCGTTGGGCATCACTTTTTTGGAAACGTGACCTTACAAACCCCATATGTATTGGAAAAAAAAAATTCCCTATGGATGACACGCGTTTCCTTTTTGGGAAACGTACCCGCCTGTACGAAAATGTGTTTCCGCGTTTCGAGTAGGAAAAGAGCTAGAAACGTGGGGGGTGGTGTTTCCTGCAACATAGGATTTGACAGTGATAGCAGTAGTGATTTGACAATGACAGTGATATGAAAAAGACAATGGAGGAAGGGTAGTGAAGAGTTGAGCTAAGAAGAGATTGAAGCTAACACATTGACAAAGGTTGTCATTACCATCATCATTTTGAGCAATGTGCAAAAGTAAGATCTTTTTGTTTCCAAGGATGTTGAAGCCTTCACCTAGTCAATGGAAATACATGGGAAGTTGGAGCTTCCATCTCAATTGGTGTTGAAACTTGTGAGAGGTTGCAGCATATCTCCATTGAAGTGGACACTAGTTGGAGCTTGTGTTCAAAAGGTTGTATCAATCTTTTTGTTGGAGCAGAAGATCTAGGGGGTTGGAGCATTCTTTGAGTAGGTGATCATAAAGTTTGGATATTGGATTCTCCTCATGTCTATGTAAAAGACTATGGTTTTATCTATGTTATACTATTGATTCTCCATATAGATCTTAGTGTTAGTTGATGAATTCTTATTGATAATGATTTACATACAATTAATGATAAGTGGTTAATAATATATGAACAAGTTTGAAGCAGCTCTAAATTGAAAGAAAAAATAATATGAGTGTAAGACATTGTTTCACCGCCACCCCCCCCCACCAAAAAAAAAACATGAGTGTAAGACATTGTTTCACCGCCCCCCCTTCTTAATGTCCCTAGTGTGCTCTACGTTTGGTTAGTTATGTGTTAGTGGATGCTTCATTCACACTACCATGTCGATGGGTGTACTCAATATGTCGTTCATAAATGTTGGGAAGCATTCTTTGGATTTTCGTATGATATTAAAAAAAAATATCACTAATATTGTTGGTGATTTGGTTAGTCTTGTGTTAGTGGATGCTTTAGTCACACTACCATATTGATGGGTGTACTTGAGATGTCACCCACAAATGTAGGGAATCATTCCTTGGATATTTGTATGAGATTTTAAAATTAAATCCCAATAGGTTAACTCAATTGGTTGTCACCAATGTTGTTGGGCATTTCGCTAGTTCTATGCTAACATGCGTTTGATTTGAATCCTCCTAAATTAGATACACTAGTTGTATATCCCAAAAGGTAATCACTCATTTCGTTTATATATATGTAGGGAAGCATCTTTTTGGTTTCCTTAAAAAAGAAAACATTAAACACAGAAACCAAAGTATCTTGACCCCCTCACACACACACACAAAAATATAAATTTTAATTTTTAGAACATGGTTCTCAAAAATTGATTCAAAAATGTTTATCACCAATTTCCAGTTTTTCATCTAGAGTGTTTTTCCACTCCTAACAATTTGAAGGGTAATTAAACTACTACAGCCAAATGATTACACTAACAACATCTAACATTAACTCATAATCATTAAAATAGCATAGTGGTTGTATCTTTTTAACATGTAAAAAAATGGTATAATTGTCTAAATTAATACACAATGAAGATTTTATTTACACAATTTAAAATCCAACATGAACATATGGACACATGTTAGAAATTCAAAAGTACAAAACATTTGAATTGGAAAATCAATATACAAGTTTGATTTTGAATACTTGTTTACATTTTTTTATGTCAATTCAATTCAAAAGTTCGCTTTTTTTACAAATTCCACAATTATTTTCTACAATCTGAATTCCACAATTATTTTGTACAGTAAAGATTGTAGTTTAAACGTTCTATGAATTGGTTATTTTCTAGTCTTTCATAATAGTATAAAAAAATATATCATTTATTTTAACTATAAATCCAACATGAATCATTTTGGAATGATTATGAAATGTTAACATTACATAATTCAGTTGTAATAGAGGTATTTGAGGATGTTAAATTCATTTTTATATTAAAATAACATTTTATTATTTCAAAATTATATTTTTGACAAAAATTGCATGATTGGATTACATTGAAGATTGACCCAAAAAAATCAAATTTATAAAATGATTAACTTCATTCTTTGAAAAATACACATTCATACAATTCCAATTAATTATAAAATCAAACTTTAGAAAAAACAAAAGGCATTCATTTCCATTACATTCTTGTATTATAAGTGAATTCAAACATGAAAAACTAATAATTATTCATTGTAAAATATATATAAGCCATCACTATAAGAGTAAGGACATTCCATTTTAAGGCTTTTTAAAAGGAAACATTCGGTCTATTATGTTCATGTATCACATATCAATTAGCAGCAAGCTCAAAAAAAATCTATAATCAATAGAGATCCCAACTAAGTGCATGTACCATGAGTCCCAAACATAAGAAAATTTAAGAAAACTTTTAAGACTTAAAAAAATTGGTGGTTGTCTTTAAAATTTTATATGTATCATTTAGAAGAGAAATTCTAAAGGTTACTAATTCTACATGTGAAAACATAATATTCAAACAATCAAATAGTTTTATCACCCAGATGACAATTGGATTCTTTGATGGGGCTTCACAAGATGATGCTATTAGGTGTGGAGCAGGTATGCTACTGAAATTCAGTGATTCGCATTTCTTGAAGCTTAAAATAAGTTGTGGTAGGGGAACAAATACTAGAGGCAAACTTCTAGCATTATGGGGACTTTTATTTTTTACATAAACTAAACATATTTCTAATTTACAAGTTGTCAGAGAGTCCAAAGTGATTATAGATTGGGTATTATAGAAATGTCAATTGCAGGTGGTTCTACTCAATGGTTGGAAAGAAAAAAATTGAAGACTACATGAAGCATTTATAAATCTCCACTTTCAGCATGTTTATAGAGAGTTAAATACATAAAGAGACGCTCTCTCAAAACAAGAACTGAATTTGGTAGAAGGATCAATCCACTTTAAAGAATTCAATGATTTAAGAATGGTGTATCCAAGCACACTTTCTATATTTTGAAAGGGATTTAAAAAAAATGATTTTGATATATTTAATCCCATCACTTTGTTGCTTCCATAGCCAACCCTTGGGACATTTTATTCACATAATAAATATTTATAGGATTCACATTCTCCATGGCTTACTGGCGCATGGTTTACCAACATATATTACTTGCCTTTATATATAGACCATTCACCAGTGAGGCCATGGCCTTAGGATCCACACTAGGAATTCATATTAGCACATTTACATGATTCAACCAAATATATCATAGGAGTCAAACTGGGAGTATTATATGTTCAAATCCAAGCAGTATGATATGTACACTTCCATAAACTTTAGCAGTCCCACAAACAAGGGAGTCTCGTATACCAATTTGGTGTCTACTTATCTTGACGGTAACCTTAAAATTATATTAAATTGTTATTTTATTATTATCCTATCACGTGGTTTATAATCTTCAATTTACATGCTTTAATAAATTTCTACGTCCCGTGATGTTTAACATGTATCCCTTCCACTTTGCATGTTGGACATGTAACATCTTGTGTGCCTTTAAAATTACATATGTTTATTGGATTTAAAGAAATTTCCTGGCATCCCTACGAATATACCAAGTCACACTCATCTACAATATCATATAGTATCTATGTGCTTCTTTACAATATTAGTTTGTCTCCTTGGCTTCTTGTTTTATATTTTCGTAGGAATTGTCATGTATCCCTTCACTGAAATTGTAATCTCTTTCGACATTAATTTGTAATATACCTTCATCGGGAGCACTTCGTGTTACCTATTTTATAATAATTGCATGGACTTGTTCTCTCTGTTTGCATGGACCTTCCAGTTAGCAGTCTTAATTTAGAAGTTATACTCGTTCACATGCTTGCTTTAGAACGAATAGTGTGTAGATCTATATAAACATTGCACTACTTCGTAGTGAAAAAAATGTTTCATCTGATGTGGGTGACTACTCATTAGTGGCCAATAAATGAAATGTGCCTTAAAAAACTTCTTTTAAATCTGCATTACTAACTTCTTGTTGATTGGTCTAATATTTCTTAGTTTTCATCACCTTTAAAATGGCATTTTACAAGCAATATTTTTCAAACCATCCTTATCAACCTTTCTTAATACTCCTCTCACTAACCCAATGTTAAACTTCTCTATATTTTTTTCCAATCACCTTATCATGCAAATTGGCCCAAGTCCTTCATTTCTTACCTAATATGTTAATAAGTGCAATTTTATTTTCTTAATCATGTTTCTTGGGTGTTTTCCTCCCCCTCTCAACACTCAATAAAATTGTCATATCAACTAAAACCCTGCTTATGAAACAATATTGTTCTAAATACTCACCCCAACCCCTCTCTCTCTCTTTCTCTCTACACTAATAATTTTAGGACAACAAAAAGAAAGCGGTATGAATTTTTGTAAGAAATGTTTTTAATCTAATTTGTTATGTATTGTCAATTTGTTTTTTTATTAAAATTTGCCATCTTGATTAAGTCAAAGACAAAACTACCTTCTCCAAATTCACATTCTCATTTACTTCTTTAGTAAAAGTATACCCATCTATAAAAATAAAATTAAATTAAAAAATACTAAAGTATACCCATCTCTAATATATATATATATAGTTTGTAATACCATGGTAAAATTTATTATTTTTCTTGACATGGTTTATAAGGTAATTGTTTATTTTTATCTTTCATTATTCTTTCCTTAATTTCCTTATAACTATATTTTTTTTCACACACTATGATTTTTACTTGTAAATGAATTTAGATTTTTCTTGGTCTAATTTAATTTCAAAATCCACAACCTTACAATTTGTAGGCTAATATACAAAATTATAACAAATGTATTTGTGTAAAATACATCATAATTCAAAAATAAGATAGCAATAATCCTCTAGAAAAATTAAGTATATATTATAAAGACATACTTCTTTAGAAGGCATTAGTCTCTTAAACAAGTTCATATATGTGTTGCACCTTATTAATTACATACAACATTAGACTTGGATTAGCATTTTAAATATTATTAAATGGACCCATAGCTAGACCACCTTGATTACTCAAATCCATGATCAAATTCTCATTCCTTATTTTTATATCTATACTCATTAAAACACCATATATTAACCATATCAAATTTCCAACAAATTTATCTATACTCATTAAAACACCATATATTAACCATGTCAAATTTCCAACAATTTTGATATCCATATACATTCAAACACCAAACATTAACCATAAATACTTGTGTATACATTGCCCAAACAAATCCACATACATTCTACATACATTTTACTTAAAGTCTTAAAGTAAATGAAAAAGGTCATTTACTTAAACCTTTGAGAAATGGATAAAGGTCATTTACTTTGTGTGGAACAAATAATAAGAAGTTACCAACTTCTTAATATTTTGAAGTTATAATATGGCTCTTTTGCAAAAGAAAAATTACAAATTTTCGTAAGTTTCACTTTCTTTCTCAACCTTGTATCGAGGCTTCCTTTGTGAAAATGTGTTTGAGGAGTGGTTTTCATTTTCAATTGGCTTACTTTCCCTTGCCATGTGTACATTTAGGAGAGAGCAAAATGTTCTACCATGGTTTGAGGGAAATCTTCTTGCTTAATTGATGTCAAAGATTATGTTTTGCATCTAGTGTTAGCTTAATGCTTCCAAAAATTTTGCTTAAGTCATTCAATAAAACATTGAGTTCTTTGAAGTTCTTAATTGTTGAATAAAACATTGAGTTCTTTGAAGTTCCTAATTGTTGAACCCTTTCAAGTCTAAATATTTAAACATTACCTTTTTTTCTTTTTTATAAAGTCGTATACACAAAAAGTAAAAAAACAATAAGTAATCATTATTATTGTTGCTGGCTAAAATTATTGAAAAAAAAATCTCCAAATTTGATGATAATACAAACAATGCACATAGCTAAAACGTTTGACAATTTCAGCATTTTTTGGCACAATTTCGATGGTATCCAATAAAAAATTAAAGAAATTTTTAAAATCTCAAAGAACGATGTTTAAACTTGCATAAGTTGGGTGTCTTGGGGTGTTTGAGAGCACTTCATCCATTTATGCATTCATAAGCACGAATTGAATTACACAAAATTCATATTTATTAAAAATTTTGATAAAAACTTCATCGAGTGGACAAAATCGTCAAATTTTTGAACTTCTCCCAACCAATGTGCTAGTTAGTAAATTTGTCGTCGAATTTTTAAACTTCTCCCAAACAATGTTGTTAGTCAATAAATTTGGCACTCCCCTTGACACAACATTTTACATATGATGTGTCGTGTATATATTTTTCAAAAGTATATTGTCATAGATAGTTACGCCATATCAAGGTCATTTGCAATGCAATTTTTTTCAAAGACAAGCTATGGTATGGTTTAAGTTCGCCAATGGTGAATTCTTCCTTCACATCATAGTTGAATTGTTCCCTTGTTTAATCATTGGTGGAGGACAATTATTCTCAATCTCTTGGCTCGCAGGGGCAATGTAGGTATCATGTGGCAAGTAGGGCTTACCCAAAGTGTAATATACTTAAACCCATAAATACCCAAGGGTATATGAAAGTTAAATTTCATATACAATATATGTTTAATGTGTTACTATTCCAAGGGGTGCCAACATAAGTTACAAGGGTGTCCAAGAATGTGACTTAGTACCACTTGTACTTTTTGTGTATGCTTCCACACCCACAGGTTTACCCATTAGCGATGGATCTTTATGTTATTTTAAAAATTCTGAACACATCTATAACAAAGTTTAAAAATTGACCTCACTAACCCTAAACTATATAATTAAAAATTGACCTCCCTAACCCTAGAAATAACTATATAATCAACGCAAAATAACTTACTTTTCAGTGTAGGTTTTGAGACAAAATTTAGAGATAAGCACAACTCCTTGTAAAAACCTAAATTGGAGATGGTCCTACAAGTTGAACTTAAAGCTTCTGTAACTTAATTTTCTACACCTTTGAGTCTGAAAATTTGTTTTGTAGTATCCTGATATGTCTACTGTGTGATGCAACAAGTTTTACATAATTTTGATGTGCCAACAAAAACTTAGGGTGTTTTTTCAAAAACTTGCTAAATTTGGCTTTTTCATAAGAGCAAACCAGTACATCTTGCCATGCATCCAGTATTTCAGGTCTAAATATGAAATTTGTACTAGAAACACTATGGTTTATCTTCTTTCCAATGTGACATTAACACATTATACAACTTATGAGAACCTTCTAGCGTTCTCTTTTTTTATAGGATGCATTTAGTAACTATTTTTACCTCGAATCGAAAAGTGCTGCCACTATTAACACCTATTTTTTTCGTAGCTAAAATTACAACCTTTTTGAAACCACGACCAATGTCTTTGTAATCAAAATCATAAATAGCCCCTCGAATATAAAATGGCTCTCCCATAATCACCCTCATTTTTATTCGGGGTTAAAATTGCATATTGTTTAAAACCAAGGCTTGAACAAGGTCGATATTGTTTAAAACCAAGGCCTTAACAATCAACCTTCTTAAGGCTATGGTTTTAAACAATATGTAAATTTTAAAATTTTGAGTGAATTTTGTTTTTTATCGTTTTAAGGTGATTTTTTTGAAAAAAATTATGAAAATATATTTCAAGTCATGGTTTCAAAATGCTTGCAGTTATAACTCATCAAAACAAAGGAGTGTCACTAGTAGAACCCATTTTCAATTCAATTGTTGATTTTGACATTTTCTTTGCAACAAAGAAGGTTGTTAAAGGCCACAATTTTGAAACAAGTTGTAATTTTAGCCTCAAAAGGAAAAATGGGGGTGTTATGGTAACACCCAATTTCGATTTGGGGGTTCATTTTGGCATTTGCATTGCAACGAAACCAGTTGTTAAGGCCCTGGTTTCAAACAAGTTTTGATTTTGCCTCAGAAAGAAAATTAGGAGTGCCATGGTAACACCTCTTTTTTATTCAGGGGTTCAGTTTGGTATTTCCGTTGCAACAACGCTAGTTGTTAAAGCCACTATTTCAAACAAGTTGTAATTTCAGCCTCGAAAAGAAAAATGGGGGTGACATGGTAGCATCGCTTTTCGATTTTTGGGTTGATTTAGGGTTTTGAATACAATGACACCAATTGTTAAGACCGGGGTTTTAAAAAGTATGTAATTTTAACCCCAAATAGAAATGAGGGTAGTTTTGGGAGGATCACTTTTCAATTTGGGGTCAATTTACAATTTTGATTGCAATGGCATTGGTCGAGGTTCTAAAAAAATTGTAATATTAGCCCCCAAAAAATTGACTACCACTAGCACCACTTATCAATTTGGACGTTTTCTTAATTTTTTATGCAAAAATATGAGATTTTATGGCTAGAGTTCTCGTTTTAAGTATAAAGTTCTCGTTGAGTTGTATAATGTGTTAATTTGGACATTCCAAACTTCATATATAACAATTTTACCGACAACAATTGTTTAAGGTTAGTTTTTTGGACTAGTCACAACCCCTAACTTACATAGAGTATCTCAAAAAGTATAGCAAATCAAAAGCTGAAATGTTGACACAAACTAATTTGTATGTCTTCTTTGTAGCCTGAAAATTCAAGGCCGTGAAACTATGTAGAGAGTCAGAACGAAAATGCCAAGATGACTCATTTGTGTTAGAATAATCAACCCATAGTTAGCTACCTTAGACATTAATTAATCCATTTCTGTCTTATTTGCCTAGTTTCCAATATTCCACTCTATGCAAGTTGTCTTGCACATGTCCTAGAAGTCAAACTTGTTAAAACCAAGGCATGGAGCGCTTGGGAAACCTCCTGGAATCCATATTTAGCATATCTGCTTTATTCCAGATACTCCCTAGCACATGTCTGCTTTTTCTACTTTATTGCATGCTTTACTGAATTTTATGGAAAAAGGGAAAGTAAGACTAGGTGCAGTTGACTTGTTTTTTTCCCTCGTCATCCTCCATTCATTTCTCTTAATCAAAGCATGTATGAGTTGTCTTTCCATCACCTATTAGCTTTCCTACTTGACTTTGCCAATTCGTGAGCTCCTAGGCAGATTTGGAAACTGCTTTATGCACCTATGGGGGATTTGACTAGATTTAGTAAGCCTACTTTTGACTATTTTGAATGGAATCCTTATGCATTCGAATCTCTCATGTAATTTCTTATTATAGCAGCCTATGACTTCACAAGGTTGGCTATTGTACACTTATTCAATACAAATTAATGTTATGCTCCAATATCAGTCTCCTTTGTGTGTAAATTTGCATGTTTGATTAGTAATTTTGTGAGTGCAATTGATCTATCACCTGGGTTCAATTTCCACATGGTATAAGAGCCTTTGTAGATCGATTTCTCTCCTTTCATATTGCTATTGCAGGTTCGACATCTTGACTGGGAGCTATTCTGCTGACTGAAGGGACAATTTATGAGCTATGGATCAATCTCAAAAGATCATCTTGAATCCATTTAATCTCTTTGAATGGAAAGCAGAGATGGAGATAATGTTGAGAGAGAAAGGTCTCTACAGGGTGACTATGGCAACTAAAGCAGAGCCCAATGCAGCTGCAGAGAAAATGAAATGGCACAACAGGAGGGATGAGGCTTATGGTCTCCTGTGTCTGAGCATATCCAGAGACCTCCTCTTCCATCTTGATGGATTGACATCACCAAATGAAGTATGGGAAAATCTTGTAGAGCTTTTTGGTAAGACAGATGAGATGAGAAGACATCAAATCAAGAATGAATTGATCTCCTTGAGTCCCAGCAGCTTCGAATACCTGCAACTCTACTTTTCCAAGTTTAAAGCCCTTGTTTTGCAGCTAAAATAGTGTGGAATTGAAAAGGAGGAGCAAATAGTTTTGGCCATACTCTCAAAGCTTGGCCCTGACTATTCAGTGTTTGTTTCAACCTTCCATGCCACCAAGTTGACAGCTCGAGCCTAAAAGATGCCTAAGCTTGCAGAATTCATGGAATCTCCCACACAAGAACAAGATAACCATCAAACCTTCCAAAGACCAAGCTCTGGTTGCTAGAGATTCGAGGGTGGATTCAAAAGGCAAGAAGAAAGCTAAGAAGCCACCTGAGCAGAAGAGAGACAAGAACAAGTCTCAGGAGGAGCCCCAAGGCTCCAAGAAGAACTTCCAGAAGAAGAAGAACAAAGAAGAAATGAGCAAGTGAGCATACTGCAGTAAGGGATTTCATCCTGAAAGCTCCTGCATGAAGAAGCAAATTGACATGCTGACCCAACTCCTCGAGAAGAATAACATCTCCCTTCCTGATAGCTCAAAGAAGAGGGAAGGAGGATCAAATTCAGAAGACAAAGAGAGAGTTCATGCATTGGTTGCTGGCACATCAAGCTCACCTAGCTTCATCATAGACTCTAGAACTTCAAGACATATGGTTTCGACCAAGGAGGCATTCTCCTCTCTAGACATGTCGAAAGGTCCACCAATAGTGCTGGGAGATGACTCTCTCACTGACAGTTTGGACAAAGGAAGGATTGATCTTGACCATGGTAAGTTCAGCAATGTATTGTATGTTCCAGGTCTTGCCTCTAACATCTTGTCAGTGTATCAGATGACCCACACAGGGTCTCCAAAGAAGGTCATATTCTCCCCTGATGATGTTGAGATCATGGAGATCTCGAGTGGTAAATTCATTGCAAAAGGACTTGTAGATCACACTTCAAAGGTATACTGGTTTTCACATTTTCTACCCTACTGAAACCCCTCTGCTCTTTTGATTCATGCTAATGAGGCAAGCAAGCTTTGGCATGAAAGATTTGGCCATCTTAACTATAAGAATCTTTCTGATCTAAGTGAAAAAGAAATGGTCATAGGGTTCCCAAAGATTAAGTTTTTCAAGGGAGTCTGTCAAGGTTGTGTCCTAGGAAAACACCCAGAGCATAAATTTGAGTGAGCTAGTCATGAGAGAACCTCTGCACCTCTTGAGTGGATCCACAGTGATGTTGTTGGTCCATTCCCTCATATGTTAATGAGTCAGGCCAAATATGCATTAACTTTCATAATTGAATTTTTCAGGTACTGTTGGGTTTACTTGCTGAAGCATAAGTCTGAAGTTTTTGGCCTCTTCAAAGTCTTTAAAGCTTTGGTTGAAAACCAATCTGGGAGGAAACTCAAGATCCTCAAATCTGACAATGGTGGTGAGTATGTCAAGTCTGAGTTCATTCAATATTGTGAAGATGCAGGTATTCAGATGCAGCATTCAATCCCTTACACACGACAGCAAAATGGTGTTGCTGAGAGAAAGAACAGATCACTGAAAGAGATGGCAACCTGTATGTTGGAGGCTAAAACTTTGCCACCAAAGTTTTGGGCCAAGGCTATAAACTATGCATCCTATATTCAGAATAGGGTGCCTCATAAACAGCTTGATGGTATGACTCCTTTCGAAGCATGGAGTGGGCACAAGCTAGATGTGACCCATTTCAAGATTTTTGGCTCAAGGGCTTGGACTAGAATTCTAACATAAAAGATGAAGGCTTTGCAACCCCAAATCCAAGAGTGTCTATTTGTTGGGTACTCTGAAGATTCAAAAGGGTACAAGCTGATCAATTTGAGCACAAACAAAGCCTTCATTGAAAGGAGTGTTCAGTTCCAAGAAGAGCCTTTAGCAGCAGTTGAAGTTGGAGAGTCCTCTTCACCACCAGAACCATTGAATGTAAGTGAAGAGACAAATGAGTTTGTTGATTCTGATATGTCTGATAATGATGATTTAATTGCAAATCCTAACAGTCCTACGAGACCAAAATGGGCAGCAAAGACCATTCATGCAGCTGGGGAACTAGCTGGAAATCCTAGTGATCCTAGGAGGACTAGATCTCAGTTTGAGAGTGCCCTGAGCATGAAAGACCCTTTGTTTGCAGAGAAATGCTATCTGATGGTTGAATCATACCCACAAACATATGAAGATGAAGCACGTGATCCAAGATGGCAAGCAGCCATGAAAGAAGAATTCAGCTCACTCTAGAAGAACAACACTTGGGAGCTGGTTGATCTTCCCCCAGGGAGGAAGCTAGTTCAATGTAAGTGGGTTTTCAAAATTAAGTTTGCTACTGATGGTTCACCTTTGAAATATAAGGAAATATTGGTAGCCAAGGGTTACTCACAAGTACATGGTATTGACTACAATGAGACCTTTGCACCAGTGGCAAAGATGGACTCCATCAGGCTAGCCTTAGCTATTGCAGCTTCGAAGCAGTGGGAGGTACATCACATGGATGTGAAGTGTGCTTTCATGAATGGAGATCTTACTGAAAATATTTACATGCAGCAGCCTCAAGGGTTTATTACTAATCCATCTTTTATGTCCAGGCTAAAGAAATCATTGTATGGGCTTAAGCAAGCCCCCAAGGCTTGGTATGCCAAGATTGATGGCTTTCTGTTGTCATTGAGTTTTGTTCGATGCAAGTCTGATCCAAATGTTTATTTGAAGTTGATTCATGTTTCTTTGATGATTATTGTCTTGTATGTGGATGACCTTCTGACTACAGGAAGCTTAAAGAAAGAAATTGCCTCCTTCAAGAATGCAATGAACCATGCATTTTCTATGACTGATTTGGGGTTGTTGAGCCAATTTTTGGGTCTCGAAATTGCTCAATCCCAACATGGAATAAAAGTACATCAGTCTAAGTATGCTTTGGATTTGCTGAACAAGTTCAACATGAAAGATTGCAAGCCAAGCAAGACTCCCTTCCTTTCAGGAGTTAAGCTTGAAGAAGCAGGTTTTTCTCCTATGGTAGATAGTACATTGTATAGACAACCGATTGGGTGTTTGTTGTACCTTACACACACTCGACCCGATCTTTCTTATGCAGTAAGTGTGGCTTCAAGACAGATGGATCAGCCTCATGAGATCCATTGGAGAGCAACGAAAATGATCCTTAACTTTGTTCAGGGAACAAGAACTCATGGGATCTTCTACAAAGCTAAATCTGATCTTGATTTGATTGGGTTTACTGACAATGATTGGGCAGATGACAACACAGATCGAAAGTCAACATCAACATATGTGTTCATGCTTGCTGAAAGACCAATCAGTTGGTCAAGCAAGAAACAGAGTGCCATTGCACTCTCATCTATAGAAGCAGAGTACAGAGGAGTTGTAAATCCAACAACTCAATGTTTATGGTTGCAGGGGTTACTTGGTGAGTGTGGCTTCGAATCAGAGTTCTCAACTATTATCTATTGTGATAATCAAAGCACCATTCGAATCTACAATGATCCAGTTCAGAGATAGAGAACCAAACACATTGAGATCGATATGCACTACATCAGACAGCTTGTGCATGATGGCACTATTCACCTACTCTTCTGTGCATCTTCAGAACAAGTAGCTGACATCTTCACCAAAGTTTTTTGTGAGAAGACATTCAGGAATCTCAAATCACTGGTGGGGATTGTTGATCATGCTGTGAAGCATGATTGATGACAATATTTTCAAATTTTGTTTTACTATCCATGTTTAAGGGAGGATTTCCCCACTGGGTTTTTGCCTCTTTCCTTGGTTAAATGGACATGCAGTATGTAAAGGGTGACTAAGCCTTGTTGCTAAGCCCTATAGTTTTCTGATATTTACTCATAAGTCAGGCTTAAGGGGGGGTGTTAGAATGATCAACCCATGGTTAGCTACCTTAGACATTAATTAATCCATTTCTGTCTTATTTGTCTAGTTTCCAATCTTCCACTCTATGCGAGTTGTCTTCCACATGTCCTAGAAGTCAAACTTGCTAAAACTGAGTCATGGAGCACTTGGGAAACCTCCTGGAATCCATATTTAGTATATCTGCTTTATTCCAGATCCTCCCTAACGCATGTCTGTTTTTTCTGCTTTATTGTCTGCTTTACTGAGTTTTATGGCAAAAGGGAAAGTAAGACTAGGTGCAATTGACTTGTTTTTTGCCCTCATCGTCCTCCATTCTTTTCTCCTAATAAAAGCATGTATGAGTTGTCTTTCCATCCCCTATTAGCTTGCCTACTTGACTTTGCTAATTCGTGAGCTCCTAGGCAGATTTGGAAACTGCTTTATGCACCTATGGGGGATTTGACTAGATTTAGTAAGCCTACTTTTGACTATTTCGAATGGCATCCTTATGCATTCGAATCTCTCATGTAATTTTTTATTGCAGCAGCCTATGACTTCACAAGGTTGGATATTGTACACTTATTCAATACAGATTAGTGTTATGCTCCAATTTCAATCTCCTTTGTGTGTAAATTTGCATGTTTGATTAGTAATTTTGTGAGTACAATTGATCTATCACCTGGGTTCGATTTCCACAATTTGAAGGAGTAAAACCCTAGGATTAAAAAAATATCGTTTTGACCCAAGTAATATATCGTATACCACTTGTACTATACTCAAACCTAGAAATTTCAAAAAGAAAACATAAGAGTGAATAGATAAAACTAGAAAATATCTTCTATGAAAGATATTCAACAAAAGGGAGTTATGTTCACTTGTCTCTTCAAGGAGGAAACCTCCAAGAGCAAAACTCCAAATACAATCACAATTCTTCACTTCACATTACATAACTTACTACTCTATATATAATGCTTCAGTAGCCAAAACCCTAACTACTTATCGTCTCACTATGAATGAAGGTCAACCATTTAGGAGGGTTTATTCAATAAGGAGGCTCATTTTACATTAAGTCACTACTCACTATCTAATGGTTCTTATGGCCTTAATGTAGGAATCTAACACAAAATTTTATTGTAATCATCTTCTTTGTATATTTTAGTAAAGATATCACATACTACTTGTTGTTATTAGCATCATATTATATTTTCAATTGTGCTAATTTTGTGACAAAAGCCTAACAAGTGGTATCAAATCTTGATGGTCCTAGACATAACATTAACATTGTATCACATCTTACCATTCATGTTGTTCATCTCACTCTAATAAATTCATACCGTGTTGTATCTCATTCTCACATATCTTGCTTTCTCATTCCTCCATATCTCACAAAGTAAGAGACCCAATTGATGGAACTAGGACTAATGTAGCTCTTGTGGAAAGTTTACCAAATGAATTATTGCAAGAACAAGAATATGGCATTAACAAGGTTCGAACAAAGATCTCAATGATGACTCATCAAAACAGGTACTAACGAATATGATCAAACAATTGAGTCAAGGGAATCAAGTGCACAAAATTCTGAGGAGAAAACATAACTGCAAAGGAAATTCATTGTTTTTGTAGCCACCGCTGCATACACAGTGGATTTGAGCTAATATGGCGTTTGAAGGTTCTTTCTAAAGCGGATAAAAACCCTTTGAAGATTGACTACAAAAGTCAGCTTCTAAAGAGAAAATTTTATTGAAACAATTTGCCTAAAACGTGAGAAATGCTCACAGTTAAAAACATGTTTTTCTCACCATATGTATTATAACTTTATGAGATGACACTTGTAAAGAGGACGTCCAAGTTAATATTCAATTAGGTTATATCCATTGTTTCATTCATTGTTGAATTTGTGAGGTTTTGAGATCAAATCAGGGAAGACGAGTCGTCATAGGAAGATTCAATTGTCGCTCTTGCTCTAAGCACCATGAGCCACGAAACCCTTACCTGAACATGAACAATCTGACTCCAATTTGGTGGTCATTCTGGCGTTTTTTGTTTTATTCGCATGTCCATGGGAATGTTTACATATGTTTGTAATGCTCTATGTAATAATATCTGCATGTGAATCACCAAGGCAGATAGCTACTCAAAGCCTGCAAAGCCTGCAATTCAAGCTCGATGCATTCATGAAAATTTGTTGTATGGTTTCCTATAGCAACATTGCGCGGGTGCTCCAAATCAAAGATCTACGCAAGGAGAAGGCGACGGTTTCTGCAAGAAAGCGACGGTTTCTGCAAAGAAGGTGACGGTTTCTGCAAAGAAGGTGACGGTTTCATAGGGACTTAGGGACTTAGGCGCAGAAAACACTGCCATCACTTGGAATGATAGAGCAAAATTGGGCTGTGGGACATATTACTCAACAAACGGTTTATGTGTATACATTCATAGCCACTAATATGACAATCCAGAATTCATCTTGGGGGATCAAGTTGTGGTTCGGACGATTTCAGTAAATTGTTATGAGCTTTACAAATACAGATCATCGTGTGTTTAAATTCAAAGTTTTGGAAGACCTTTGTGCATTTTACAATAAGCATTGGAATTTCCACAGCATCGCACCATTCTACGAAAATCTATGTTTCCAATACTAAACCAAAAAAAGACATTATAGAGTTGGAGATATTGAACTTCAAAATTTTGCATTGCACACATCATAAAGAGATGCGACTCGTCTCAAGACTAATATCTATGGTATCTTGATTTCTATGGGAAGTGTCACATGGAAATTTGTGTTTGGGTAATTACACTATCGACCAAGTTTTCTTAATGTTAGTACAAAGTTTCCTTTTCACAACAACATTGAGATCATGTGAGCATCATCACCAAATTGAGTCCAAAAGGACTTAGAGGTAAAGCATTCGTTTTGAAGATCAGTTCAACTTCAACATCAACATCAAATTGTAACTAGCGAACAATCATTTTTGTAAGTTTTCTTGTATTTTTAATACTTGCAATAGTTTTTTGTAAGTATCAAATCACAATTAAGATGAATTGTATTTGTAAACAAGTGAATTCTCGGTTGAACTTGACACCCTTTATCTTTTGGGTCTATAACATCAACTCTTGAGTCTTATTTTTAAAAGGTGGAGTTGCAAGAAACCCTCTAAGGTCTGAGTCAATATTTAAATGTCCAAGACTAAAATATTATTAAAGTTATTGAATACTCTAATACTTACCACTATCGACAATACAATCGTAATTAACAAAGCAACTCTCAAGTCTACCCTAACCTATTTGCAAAATTCGTAAGCCAAAAGAGACCTTCTCCGAACTCTATCACAGCTCTACCATGACAAAATACAATGAAAGAATCAACATTTTATTTTAGTTCTTGTTCAGAAAACCCCTCTTCAAAATTGATAACGATTCATATCAATTGTCAACAAAAGACTAACTCAATGAAACAAAAACAAATGCAAAAGACAAAGACCATCATGAACATGTTCAATGTTATCTTTCCAAGCCCATCATCAAACTTTGGGAAAAACTCAAAAACAACAAACACATAACAAGTATTGGATATAATTAGGAAGTGACCTTTCATATTCTGGATTATGCCAAGCCAATCTAGTTTCCAAGTTTTGGTTCCATTCATCTGTCCCAGTGGAGAATCAATGTTTTCATCTCCATCATTGTCAACATTGCGAGATGTGTAATCAGTCTTCATATAGATGTTCAAAGTTGAAGAAACTTGCAAGATTAAAGATTCACTATGGGTGGATCATTTGTTGGTGATGGTCGTCAACAACCAATAAAATATATCATTCATATTGAATAATTCATATTTGAGTTTTGACATAACTTACAATAGAAAGTCTTCCTACTCACATTGTACCTGATAGAGGTGATTGTCATGGATTGGCAGTCAAGCTTTATGTTTTGAAGCCCTATCAATCAAAGAGAAAACAAGCAAACTTGAGCCACAACAAGAACCAGAGCCTACAACCAAAGCCTCGAGCCAAAACCACTACAAGAGTTGGAGCTATAGCCATTAGATAAAAACAGAGATTTGTTCAAGAGCATCTATTAGTCTGTGGTCATCTCAAAACAACTTGGTTTCTAATAATCCAAAAACCACCTATTTAGTAGAAGACATTAGCATCTATTTACTATTTTGGTTTGTGGTCAACCAAAACCACCAAGTTTGTGGTCATCCAAAAACCACCCATTTAGTAGAAGACTAGCGTCTGCTAACTTTTTCGGTTTGTGGTCAATGAAAACCACCAAGTTTGTGGTCATCCAAAAAACACCCTTTAATAGAAATCATGCTTCAACGATTTTTTGGTTTGTGGTTAGCGAAAACCTCCAAGTTTGTGGTCATCCAAAATCCACTCATTTAGTAGAAGACGTCAACCTATGCTAACTTTTTAGGTTTATGGTTAGTCAAAACCACCGAATTTGTGGTCATCCTAAAGCCATCAATTCATAGCAATTATATTTCCACCGTTGAACAAAAGGCATCAACTTCTACTAGCTTTCTTGGCAAATTCAGATTGTCAAGAAATGTTCAACCATTGGCAGTTGTCCACTTCTAAATTTCAACTCCCTTTAGGTAGATTCTTCAATTCACAAACACCCCTTCGGATTAAGGGGGGTAGTGTTGAAAACTTAATCCTTGTGATTATGGTAATTGTAGTGTACTATTTTATTATTATTCACATTCACCATAAAAAATAACAAACTAAATAAAAATAAGTGTGAGATGTTAAAATTTTAGGGTTTTTTCAAAAATTTAACAAACTTGTACAATAATGCAAATCAAATAAGATAAATACTGAAGTAAAAGTACAACAGTTACAAAAGACTAGATATTAAAAAATATAATTTTCACCCCTTTCAATTTTAACACTTCCTTAAGGATCACTATGTTAAAGTCACAAAACTAAACAAAATACAACATTTAGAGCAGCGTTAGATAAATTAAACAAGTCTAACAAATGACTTCAATAAAAGATCTAACTAAAAAAAAATTATGTTTTAGACCTTCCTTGTACTCAAATATACTTTCAGATCGGACTTTGTCTCTCAGAGACAAGTCATGAGCATACCAGAGAGAATATAAAGTTTTGTAGGTTAGGGTTAGGCAAATATTGTAGAAAGAGTAGCACTTAAAGTCAAAGTCTTGTCCAATAGTGAAGAGAAACTTCTAGTTGTAGCAACAGCCCACCAATGCACTAGTCCTGCTTAAAGCAGCGCAACAGTGACCTCAAACAGCCACAAACAAGTCACATCTAGGTGACAGCTCACAACAGTCCACAGTTCAGTGACAACCCACAAAACAGGTCACGACACCCCACAACATCCCTCACGACATTCTCACTGGTCACGGCAAGCTATAACAAGGCTCACAATACCCTACACAAGTCACAACACCCTACAGCAACCCTCACGGCACCTTATAGCATCCCTCGCGGCACTCTAACAGGCTCATGACACCCTAGCAACGGGAGGTCACGACACCCTACAGCAACCCTCACGGCACCCTTAACGAGCTCAGTAAGGTCACGACTCAGCAAGACAGGCTCACAGCACCCCACAAATAGCAACAACAACTCAACAAGGACGGCCCCTAATTGCAAAACCCTTAACGTCACCATCAATCAACGAAATAAAGCCCTAGAACATTCATAAAATCATATATCCAAATTTCTTCCCAAGGCACGCACAAAAAATCACTGCTAGGGCTTGAATTTATAACTTTGAAATGTCTTCTAGAAGGATCATCCTTCTAAACCTTCAAAACTTTAGGGTTACTCAAGACGGCTTAGCTTTTAGGAGTGTTGCCAAAAATAAGACATAAATTAATACTATGATGACTTGAGATAGGGTACCAAGGTCATGACTAAAGGTCGAATGACCCAAACAAAAAGGGACGCTAGCCGAAGGACAAACAAGGGGTCAACACAAGACCAAAGGTCAACAAGAGGTGTCACAATCAAAGTGGGAGGACAACCCTTTTACCCACAAGACCAAGGTGTACCAATAATGTGGGATAACCCTTTTACCCACAAGACCAAGGTGTACCAACAATGTGGGATAACCCTTTTACCCACAAGACCGAGGTGTACCACCAAGGTAGGAGTACAACCCTTTTATCCACAAGACCAAATGTACCAACAAGGTGAGAAAACAACCATTTTACCCACAAAAAGAAGTAACCAAACTTTTATCTTTCTCTCTCAAGGTATGTGCTCCACAAGTGTTCCATACAATAACCGGAGGTTTGTATCGTCGCCATATAAGGAAGGTTAAAACTAGATGATGTGGTCCTCTGGTCCTCCTAACTGCTTCTAAAGGTCAAGTGTTAGTGACATCATCAAGGGGTGGCCAGCCCCTTGAAGAGACAACCTAGCTCAACCATGTAGGAGAAGAGGACATCACACATCATCATCTTGGGTAACTTACCAAGATCTTCCTAGTTAACTAACCAGGACTATATCTACAGGACCTGCTTGGGCCCTTGCCACATGCTAAGGACTTTGGCATGGCATCAACCTTCTTGGTCGCAAACTAAGAACCCTAGTAGACTGTTGGCGGTCCTAGGGTGCCTACTAGGGACTTACTCTCCCTAATTAACTAACCAAAAACCTAGTTAACTGACTAGATTATCATCCTCTCAGAGAATGGCTCTCACAGCTGCACTATCTTTAACATGAGATACATTTTTTATTAAAATGGTGCAAGTATAGATACATCAAGATATGACCCTTCATTTTATATTCACAAAAAAGTCTCTTATACACCCCTATGACTATTCATATTCACCTATGATGACTGTAATTAGTAAAATAAAATATGACATTACAAATTACCATAACCACAAGTATTAGGTTTCCAATAATAACCATCTTTTGCTTTATCACATTACTGCCACTGTGTTATTTTGGATATATTTCTGCTAATTTGGTGCCATGTCCATAAGAGAATTCATTGTGAAATTAGATGACCTTGTTTAGATATATATCAAAAAAAATATACTTTGTCAAAGTGAGGATTTGACTTGAGTTAGCATTGTAGCTTTTGAATTTGAGGTGTCTAGCTTAGGTTCTAATAGGCAACTCTCTCTTTCAATTTATAGCTGAATAATTCTCTTAGTATTGCTTTGGTACAAGATGACCATTCTCGGTGTCTTGGCTCAAGTCAAGGTTACTTGCAGCCATCTTCTACTTATATTCTAATAATATTTTGTATTTCTACCATTGCGTTATTTTGGATATATTATAATATTTCTGCTAATTTGGTGCTATGATCATAAGAAAATGACTTCAACAATTTTCTAGTAATCTCTCTAATGCTTATATAAAGCAATAAGCATTATATTACTTCAAGGTTGAACCTTTGTGATCACTCACGGTGACTTCTGTCTTCTCAATCTAGAAGAAATGCCCCCCGAATTATTGTTAAGGAATTTTCTAATCAGTTCATTACCAAACCCTTCATTTATTGCATGCATTTAGTTTGAGAAATATGCTCCCAGTTTAATACAAGAGCAGAAATCTTAGGATAAAGCTACTTGCAATACAAGCGAATCGTCATCAAACCTTTGAGTACAAAATGGAAATTTAGTGGTCTGTCATATTTAACCTACCCTTCACCAAATGCCTTCAACTTTTGGGCAAGGGACAATACATTCTTAACAACCCGCTCAGCAGTTAAATATTTTCCAGGGATGAATTAAAATCCTTGCCAATAAATACAATATTAATGCGGTCAGTTGTCTACCCTGTGATCTCCAAGCCATATGGGGAAAAAGGCCATGTATGACAGCAGAACATAGTAAACTGGCATTAATCTGCTGGTGACAAAATAATGTAAATCCTCAACCAGCACAACAAACTAAACTCAAAATGTAGTAAACCCTGACAGAATGATAGAACTAATTTTACAATGTGTCTCGAGGGACACAAACAATGGTGATATCTACAACAACTACAAAATATTAAAAGATACAGGCATAAATCTTGAACTACAGATGCTTTCTTTAGCAATTTCAATAGAATACATCTCCCCCAGCTTTAACGAAAAAGCAACACTACATGAGGATAAAGTTACAATACTTTTTCAGTGCTCCACAGAGACAAAATTGGCAGAAGCCTTGATTAGACTCATTTTTCAATGCCTTGTTGTAAATATTGAATAAGGTCATAGCCTGCCGTAGTCCACTTGTTATATGCATCAGTACAAGTCTTGATCATGAAATTTGCTGCTTCGCGCTCACTCATCTCTGGATGGAATCGCTTTCGTAGATTTCCAATAGGATCTCCACGGCTAAAGCAAGGAAGCCCACTGTCAACCATCAATAACACAGTATTGATGATGCCATCCATGTGCCGCCTAGCTGCCAGATAACCCTTCACAACCAACCTGGTGAATATGCAAGTAGTTATAAAATGAAGGCAATATATGACCAAGACAGCAAATGTCTATCATGTCAGAAAATGTTGGATGAGAGAGCAAACCCATTACTCTACAGAGAAAACAAACCTGACAAACTGGTTCCATGTTTCACTTTTCATCACACCAGAAGGATCCAACAATTGAGTCATTTCATGACTTAATTTGAATTGTGCACTTTCGAAGCGCATATTGCCACCAGGTGAAGTCTCTAAAATAAAGCCAAAATCAATATGGACGAGCCTACCCTTGCTGTTTCAAATACCAACAATACAACTTAACAGTTAGATTGAGGTAGCATGCGTGATAAAATGTCATAACAGCTATCTTATGACTAGAAACATTATTATCAGACACATGAGACAGGCATACAGGTCTGATCTTTTGGACAAAGGCACCAAAAGATCACCATTTGGATATATGTGTTTTTGCTGAAAAGATCCAAAAATGGAAAAGCAAATGAAATCAGCCTCCTTTTTTATTTTATTTTTCTGAATAAATGGCTAAAATCTCCATGAGAATATCCTGAAACTTCAAAAGCAGACATTCAGCTACCATGCAACCCTTCCCAAGCAAACTAAATGGAATAAAAATGCAGCGATGGGTGGGAGGGACGGATTAAGTTGTTGAAGGTTTTCCTATACTGGACATCATGAAAGTCGCATAAGAAATAGAAATTATGAGATGAAAGTATATCAACAATCAGAAATCTGGAAAAGGAATTTGGAATACCAATAGAAACAAAAGTGTAACTCAGAAGCATAAAAATGCAAATCAGTGAAAAGCAAAAAGAAAGATACTTGTCAAATAGAAGGTTTCCATTATGCCGATCCTTTGGTTGAAGCAAGAGACTGGCAACAGCATAGCCAGCACTACTTATTATAAAATTGTCACGAGCTTCCTCAAAACTCAAAGAGCCAACAGGACCATAATCTTGTTGAAATATCTCATAGAGACCTCCATCTGTAATTTCACCCATCTGATTTCTACTTCGTGTATTTGGAACCACCTGATGAAATATATACATAAAACCATCAAAATAAACTAAGAACTTCATCATCGCAAACTGCAAAGCTGAAAATGTCCACATGGTAGTGAAGCAAATAAAGCTCTTAAGCAAAATAAGATATGTTAAAACTAGTAAAATGCAATTCAACTTTTTTTTGGAAAGCATACTAGAGCAATAGAAAATTAAATATACAGAAAGATATGGAAAGGGGCAAGATTTAATTGCAATGTGATACTTTGAATTAACATCAATAAAAAACACAAGATTAATGTCGCCAAAGGTCTCAGGAGCAGCAAGTTTAGAGAGATACAGGTAGTGAGTTTGTTTTCCGGATCTAAAAGCTATCACAGAAAATATTGAGCTTATTATCATGGGAAAGAAGCTTATTACAGATACCAAGTAAATTTTTGGAATACCGACAGAATTCTACTCACTACTGTTCACACCAGGTCAGTTGGCCCAAAGATTGTAAAGCTATGCAATGATGTACATATAATACCTTGTAAGGTGTACTACTGATAAAGAATAGTACAAAATTGAAGAAAACGTAAAAAGCATATTGGAACAGGCAATATCTATTCACCCATCAATTGGCCCATTAATGAGCTCAACATGCTTTTCACAATGGCCGCACATGCGACATATGCTGCACAGACCCATACGATTGGATCCACGCTGGCACACAGGTATGTCCCCTGTGCACACTTCGAAATTTATGTGCACCATAGCTCTATGACAAGGCCTAATAATAGCCATCCTGATAGTTATTTGGACAGCGCCTATTATACCAGCCACTAAAGTGAACAAAATTCAACAGGCCATGAAATGCATGATAGATGATAAATCTCCAGCAATTATTGGCTTCTTAGTATAATGTTTTACATGANCTATTATCCCAGCCACTAAAGTGAACAAAATTCAACAGGCCATGAAATGCATGATAGATGATAAATCTCCAGCAATTATTGGCTTCTTAGTATAATGTTTTACATGAAGAATGGAAAATCAATGGCTTTAACCTATGGCATTGTAGTGGAAAGCAAGGGAGAATGAACTATACGAGATAGATAATGATTATGCAAGATAACTTTATCCATGTCTACCAAATGACCACAAATAGGTCAATTGGACAGCTAAGTAAAACAGTGTGGCATATAAAGTCACCTCAACTCTCAGATATATACAGGAAGGAAAGTCCTTTCTTTCACTCCCTCATCATTGTTCATCTTGTGTTTAAAGATGGAGCATTAGGGTTTCATGAGAAAAATCTAGAAAGAATGTAGTGAAAACAGTGTTTTGATCCCTCTCTCTCTTGGGCTTTGTTCTTTCTACACTATCTAATTTGTCTTGGATGTGATAAACTTTCTTGGATCACTTGGAGCATCTTGAATACCAGGGTTAGAGTTTCATCCCTTGGAGACTTGGAGTTTAGGGTTTGTGATTAAACCCTAGGTGGTACTTGTTGAAAATGAGAGAGGAGGCATCTTGCTTGGAGCCAAGGAGTCTTGCTAGTGCGATACTAGTTTGTGGAGGAAATTTAATGGAGCTAGGGTTTTTTCATGGTTTTCAACTTTTCCCTAGTTCGGGTTTTGGAGAGCTAGAGGATTGTACTAGCTTTGGAATGAGGCTATCATATGTATATGACATATGTACTTCAAATATATATATATATATATAATATATATGAAGTTTCCAGCTGTCCAAAACTGTCTCAATTGCAGTTTTGATTTTCAGGATTCTTTATCTTCCTAGTTTGGTAATTTCCAACTCTAGTTTGTCATGCTAATTTGACATAAGTGAAGGTTGAAATTATTAAGTGATTTAAAACTATGTTGCATTATGATTAAACTCCTAAACTACCCACATACTAGTACCGAAAACACGCAGAAACTCGAAAACGCGCAAATACTTCTCGAAAATCCCCAAGTGCCCATCAGGGGTGTTTGAACCATAGGAAGTCTAAAAAAACATCTATGGAAAATGAAGACAAATTAACCTCTGATTTGTTTCTAAGCCTACCTAAACACTAACCTATCATCATTATTTTATTTCAAGATACTGTGTTATTTTGAAACTCTCTCTCTCTCTCTCTCCACCATACATGTTTTCGAGGGTTGCATTTCTAGGCATTCATGTTTCCAAAATTAGTACATGTTTCCATGTTTTGTGCAACTTATATTGAAAATTAATATAGAAGATAATAGAGCAGATTTACAGTTGTAAATCTGTATAAAATACAGTGACTACAGGTATGATTTTATGCTTGAAAAGTGTGTCCTAATAAGGGCTTAAACTTGTTGGCATATGTTTGGTATCCTTGCTCTTGAATTGCTTACTGGATTGAGGTTGAAATGAATTGAAATATTCTTCGTTGTTAGCTGTTGTATTTATATTTCAGATCAGCTCTAAGGCTGGCTATTCATAGCGTTTGGATCCATGAGACCCCCAAAGTGGTGTGTTGTAACATGAAATGTTCTGCCAAAATATTATCGATTTTTCTCCAAAAAAGATTATCCGTCCATGTCTAAAACCAGTTTCAGTGCACATGGCTTTGCCTCTATAAACTTGATCCTCCATCTCACCTTATCGTATGACCATGGTCCATCACCACCAATGTTGATCTTAAGCCAAACTACTATATTTAAGTTTATGCCAGACACTCACTTTTAAGTTTTATCATGGACACTATTTTATTCAAAATATGTCCTTTATAAGCCCATTACCTTTAAAACCAAAATACATTCAAATATATTTCTATGGTTATAAAGGTTGAGTTTATGATTTCGAACTTCACCTTTATAAAAAATATAGTGGCTTATATTTCGCCCAAGATTCATGTGTTTTTAACCCATGACAGTTGAGTTCAACAGCGAACACCACCAACATCTGGGGACAAAGAGGGCTTGGTGCTCTTGATTAAATGCCAATCTCATACCCTTAAACACCATAGAATAAAGTCCTGAAATGTTGCAATCCTGCCAGTCCTGAAATGCTGAAATCCTAAAAACGGTCAAGTCCGTTGAATTCTTCATGGGGTCTGAAATTCTACATTTTTCATATGACGTCTAATGACAGTTCTGGTCTGGGGTCAATTTGGTGTGAACCAGTCCAGTCCACCTATTCTGGACCCTGGTAACACCGGTATTAATGTGGGAACCTGGGCTCAAAACCCCCTATGCAGGTGCAGATTAGGCCTGGGATTGGACATGCACTGACACTGGGAAAAGGGTTGCAAACCCCTGTGTGGGTGCAAATGAGACCAAGAGCAAATCATAGGCGATTTCACTAGGAGACACCCCTGAGAGCAAGGTAGCTTAGCCAAAGGACAGCTGTTTGTTTATATAAGCAGAAAATTCCAAAGGAAAAAAGAATGCAGCACGCTGATCTTGAAAAGGATGAGAAGCCATACCTCAATTATGCCTCTCTCATAGCCAGTTGGAAGGACACCATATGGAAACAAATAAAGATTCAGCCCAACAGCTTCATAAATATCTCTCAATAAAGAAATCACCTGAAGAGCAAGTACGTCTTGTCGGCAATCATCTCCAACCTAGTCCAAAGCAATTGACAAAAAATGTTATTTCCAAAAGTGCTTACACTCACCCAATTTTCAAGACCTGACATTGAATCCATCCATCTTACATAAAACCACTTTTGGGTGTGTATGGTTTTGTGCATATGAGATTAATGAAAGAGGAAATACTACACATGACAAGCATAAAACCTACTTTGCATCCAGCTTTTTGTGCACACATTACAGAAATTGAATGTAAAAACCATTCATATTAAGGACTCACTATAGAATGTAAATCAATAAAGAAAATAATTATACAAATATCAAAACAAACTTTTAAGGCTCTGGAAGACCTTGAAAATGCATGCTTGAGGCTTTAAATCTTTTGGATCACCATCCTTGTCCACAACATTAAATGTGATCATAATTGGAACTTTTGCAGCAGATTGTAACGGTATCCCACTGTCTAGTTTAATGCCCCGAACTAATTTGTTTGGATCTGTTGGCAGATAAATATCATCTCCTTCCAGCTCGATTTTCTCCAGTTCCCTAAACATAAGAAATCACAACATAGTCTCAAGTTAGATATTGCTTCAGTGAAATCTACATATCTTTAAATTTATTAATTCATCCAAAATCCATCAAATATAAAATAACCTCCGAATGCCGGCTCGTCTCTCCTCCTTTGGTAATGGATAAAGTGTACCAGAAATAGAAGTAACTTTGTCAAAAAAACGGAATTCTCGAACAAACACATCATATGCTTCAGGAGTGAAACTATCTATGATACGCTGCTTGATATTTGGCAAAAGCTCGTTGAAGGAATTATCCTACAATATTAACATGTGCCAGTGAAAATTAGAATACCATGGTAGTAGAATATACACAGGTACATAAGTTGCATAATGCTAAACTCTAGTAGCCATACAGTTTGATAGATACATCATTATCTATCAAAAAATGCATATTTAAAAATATGCTATTGAGTGGATCTCAATGGATAATTGAGACACAATTCACTGTTTGCAAATGAAAATTATTCCATTGATGAAGGCTGATAGACAGCATAGCTGTTGATTTTAAGAATCTAAGGGCCAAACAAGGTATAGAAGCCCAAGTGTTTATGGACAACTGAATTAGAGAACCATATAGGCTCTAGAATGTCCCCACCCATTTTGCATTAACAAGGGATAATTTACCACAAAATGTAGCGAAGCATTGCAGTAAGAAGTTTCACTCAATTGGCACATTACCTTATACAGACCACCCATAATTAGCTCTGTTATGTTAAATGTCTATTTAAAACGAAGACTGAAACATACCTTAGTTGTACCAGCATCCTTCCCTACTTCAGGAGAGCACTCCCCCTGCCATTTGGAAAGAGTCAATGATTGAAACTACAACATCCAATCTCTAATAATAACAATTATGTTCTTGTGTATGAGATTAATGTTAGTGATGTGCCTAATTATGCTTTTACCATGCCAAAGGAAATCATATCATATGATGATGATCTATCCCTTGATAAATAACTTGCAAATACAAAGAATATCAGTGTGTATCTAGACCTTATCACCAAAAATATCTCTATCAAATTTAGACTAATACAACATGTATGTTCCCTTTGACACCATACAGTTTTAACATACATAAAATATGGATTTTATATAGGCAATTCTAGACCCACTTTCCACAAGGAACAGGTAACATAATTGTTTCTCAGAGAAATGGCATAAAAAAGCTGCATTGCTGTCATAGAAATGAACAAGAAGAAAGATTTTGGAGGGTAAAATAGAATATAATCTAGTAAGTTGTATTTTGTCTGACCCCGTGCTAAACTTTTTCTCATGTGCATTTTAGATAGAAACTATAACTATATACAGTGACTTGCAACTTTCATCTTTCATAAATGATGACTCGCAGAGAATCAACTGGCAAGTCTATCTTGTATCAATAACTAGCTATACTTCAACCTTACAGGCTGATGAAAGCTTAAGTAGAACTTAAATTGACCTGATTCAACTCTCTTATCCACTCTCTTTTCTTTTCTTTACAACAGGAATATTGCAAAGGTATCACTTCATGCCCCCTACCTGGAGCTGCCATATCAAAATGTGTGCAAACAGATTGCTCCTATGCGCAGCTCCCAACAAGTACCCTTCTACAAGCTTCTGCAAATAAAAGGAATACATGTCAGCTTCTAACAAGGAACAAGAATATCTACAGATTCAGGAAAATTTTCTCTTACTTTTCTTAGAACCATGCAAATGCTACTTTATTACAGTGAACCCAACTTCCAAAAGATATAGCATACAAAGGATCAAAAATAAATTTGTCAAAACAAATTCCTACCAGAAAAAGAAAATACTTACACCCTCATCGTACCGCAGAGCTTGCACAAGCTGTGGCATGAAAAAAGTAACCCTTTCAGGAGGATATGTTTCCAAAACCCTAAGAACATATGCCATAACACGTGGATGTCCTTTGAAAGCTGGAGTAAGAAACTCGAGTGCTCTTGTGATTGAACATGGTGCCCAGTGTGGTAATTGCTGGAGAACTGGTGAGTTCTCTTCCACAGCTCTTGGAGTAACGAAGAAAGGTAGGGCTTCTGGAATATTGCGCATTTGAAAGATGTTTTGCTGCAGAAAATCATACCAAAATCATTTTCTACATAGAAGCATAATAATATTACGAAGTCACCCACACAACTTGCAGAAAAAGAAAAGTCAGCTAGGCACATGAACTGTAATAAATAAATCAACCATCAACAATAAGAGCATAAAAGGAAGGGTGTAAAAGAAAAGGAATTATTAATTATCCAGAACAATTTAATACACAATTGTTGAAAACATTGGCATTTGCAAAAAATCACCAAGGGTCCGGAATATAACTCATCTGCAACATCGGCTAAAAAGGAGCAAAAATTGGCAGACCATGGCAAGGAAGAATAATCATGTTTTTCATATATATAAACTAACTAGTAACAACATCAAATAAGCAAATGGCACATAAATATGGCAAAAAACAACTAGATATATGATGTAGTGGATGCAAAATAATACATCAAAGTTCAACATCTACTCTCGATACTGTTGTCCGCCGAATGCACACCAGCAGCAGAAATCTTCTGAAAGCTGTCTCCTCACTTGAGAAAGTGGGAGAGGTGTGGCCTTGGGGGCAAGCACAAAGGCAGGTACTGTCACCTACTCCTAGCTCCTGCGTTTAGGCCAACTCCTAACGAAGCCAAGGGGGGTAGTCCCTAACAAAGAGTTTCTATGGCTCAATGTATTTTAAGTGTTTTTGGTGTATGGTGATGCAGATGGGTGTTGTTTAGGAGTTTATTATGGTGAAAAGATCACAGATTTAAAATTTAAATAGCACAAAGGTATACTAGCAATAATTTAAGGACAACACAACTGATTGATTTAAGCAAAGGCATCCATAATGAAATAAAATATGCACTTCAGATATATAAACAAAATGAGCACAAGACCAGTGCCTTATCCGATGGGTAACAGAGTCAAGATTGTAGTGCTTGGGATGCAAAGATACAAGCGTTCAGTGTGTTTGTAAGATCATTTCGCAAGTGTTCTTTAAAAAGTTTATAAATTTTTAGTGATCTTGATTATTATGGCTAAGAACACAAGGTATCAACCGGAAGATATACCTTCAATGGCTCCTCTCAATGACATGTCGAACCATCCTGTATTCTAGGCTAGGTGTCCAAGGAACTTAACCAACCTGATTGAACTCTTGGAAAACGGTTTGTTCCGGTGTCACTAGCAAGAATTTGCCCACTACGTCAGTATTTATCGACAACGTCGGTTCGTTGGTTATGGGGTTGAAAGTTTTACTTATGGTTGTCACTTGTAAGATTAATCAATTTCCAATCACCGTTTTGAGTACGAATCCAACTTTTTAAGGTCGACAGAGCATACTAAGTGATGGAAAGCAACGAAGTAAAATTTATGGGGAATGTGTGTTGGAAATATTTTATTAATTATGAGCACACAGATGAACCTCTCCGATAGAGAGTGCTCTTGACTTTGTCTTATAACAAAAGTTCAAGAGACTTTGGCTAATCTATATGCCTAATGCAAGGAAAATGCAATGTAACTATGCTCTTCGACAGAGAGTGCTCTTGACTTGGGTTATGGCAAGTTCAAGAGACTTTGGCTTCTTTTTAAAAGACAAGCAGATTGTAAATGTGGAAACCAAGTGATAGCTCAAAAAGATTAATAAACAATGACTTGAAAGAAACTAACTTAGCAAAAATAAACTGAACTAGCAACTAGTGTTCTAAGCATAAAATGAAACTACTCTAAAAATGCTAATAACCAAACAAAAGGACAACCCAAGGCTCTTCCCCAAATGGGGGAAGAAAAACACAAAGTGTGGGAGGCCTTATCCCACTTAGCCTTTTTATTAATCAAGTACAATATTGAGGATTTTCAACCTTTTGGGAACTGAAAATAAGCAAAAACTAGGAACAAGAAGTCTTATGACTTCTTTTACAAAAAGGAGAGTGAGAAGCTTTAGATCTTCTTGTTTAGCACCATCTTCATTGGGTTTTGGATCTTCCTTATGGTTTCTTGATGTGCTTCTCTTCTTCTTTGGGTAATCTCCAAGTGTTTTAGGTTCAAGTCTCTCTTTGCTTCACCTTTGCACTATATTCTCCTCTCAATACCTACAACAAACAAAAATCCAAACAACTCATGCACCCATTAGTCATTAGCAAAATAAATCAAACTTAAAACTAATCTAAGATGCAAAAAATGTTCTAGATGCAAGCTAGGAAATGAAACTAGAATGAAATCTAACAATGCACAAACTTTATGGATCTAAAACTATAGAAATGAGATCTAATGCAAAGCTACACTAATAATACTAACAAACTAAACTAACAAAGAAAAATGCAAGCTCTAAACTAACCAAAAGAAAGGGGAGCAAACAAAAAGGAAGCAGAAGAGAGAAGATGGACGAGAGGAGGAGAGGACAATGAAGCAAAGAGAAAACGAAGGGAAGGAAAGGTAAGTAGGACGAGAGAGAAGGGAAGAAGACGAGAAGGCAAGGAAGAGAAAACTAAGAAAAACGAAAGCAAAAAGGTGAGACGAGAGGCAAGGAAGAGAAAACTAAGAAAAACGAAAGCAAAAAGGTGAGACGAGAGGCAAGGAGGAAGACAAAAGAGAAAAACAAGAAGAAAGAGGAGAGAAAGGGGATCTAGGACGAATGAGGAAGGGCGAGACGAGAAGACTAGCAAAAGGGGAAGAAGATGAGAGCAAGGAAGGAAGACGAAAGCAGGAGACCAAGCCAAGCCAGAAAAGCAAGATGGCAAGCTTGGTGGGAGATTCTAGGCTTGGAGAAAGGTATGACTTGGATCTTCCATAGCTTAGAGATGGGCAGGACTATTAACAAGTAACCGGAAAGAGTTTTTTAGAAGTTTGTTGGAGAAGGCAAGAAAGATCCGGAACCACTTGCAACCCTGCAAACAAAGTATATTAATAATGGAACATTTGTATGGTGAAGGTATTAGATGCTAAGAGCTCATACTAGATGCAATCCCTGAAGACACAAACACTCAATGCAAATTGATTAGAAGCCTAAGTACTAGATTGTTAGTCTTCAATAAACATAATAATCAAATTGCAATACAAGGGTAGGGTGAAAGAGATATTACTTCACATAGGATGCAGACACAATGCCAAAAGCCCATCAAATGACCTCCAAAGTCTCAATATTTTACTAACAAAAAGAAGCTTACAAATTCCACCAAAGTTTCTATGCCAAACTCTCCATCTTGAATAGAGCTCCAAGAGCCTCTATTTATACAAAAACCAAGCCCCAAGGGGGACTTTATGAACTCAAGAGAGCAAGTTGAGTTGTACTGAGTTAAACCTGAGCTTGAACCGGAGCTAAATTGAGCTTGAACCGGAGTTGAATTGAGCTTGAACTGCCAACACATCCAATCAGTGCCAACACACTAAGATTCACCAACCTCCAAATCGGCAGCCTTCAATCCCTCACGCGTGAGTTTCCTTGTACGTGAGTCATACAGCAGGCTTGGCGTGAAGGTTTGTGATGTCACCACTCAATGCTTTTGATACCATACGATATGTTAAAACAAGGTTTTTTTTAAAACACATGGGGTCCACTTCTCACTACACATTAGTGCAACCCATCTAGCTTCATCCTAACGTGAGCTCACGACACCCGCCATGCTAGCGTGATGCTTTACATCTACGTCACCATTACTTCATCACAATTCGCATGCAATTTGTATGACATGGGTTTTAATTTTAAAAACTATGGTGAGAGGGGTCCACACTTAATACCACTCATCATACTCATGCTAGCGCTTAGCATGAGACTACACCTTACCCTCACGTCATCCTTCTCTTATAACAATTCTTAGCATCGCTTTTATCCAAAGTCTAAGTCACGTTACATTAGAAAAGGGTCGCATGAGTTGTTGTGACATCATGCCATGTCACCCTACCCTTTTTTATTAATTTTTTGACTTTTTATAACCTTGACTTTGGTGCATTTTATTCAAACTTAGCATTTAAATGCTAATTTGACACTCTGCTAGCTGAATGATGACTTTCGAGATGCTTCAGCCGGTCGAAACCTAGTGAAAGTGGCCCCTGGGGTAAACATGTTGCTCCGGGCTTGAAAATGAGCCCAACCATGCCGAAAATGGATTCCGGATCATTATTTTTTTACATTTTGAATTTTTCCAATTAAACCATTAAAAAATGGCTTGAAAAACGGAAAAATTATTTTTTCTCAGAATCAAATGAAACTCTAAGAGGACCTAGTACATGTTCATACGACTCAATCGGAATGCCTAGCATGCTGAAAAACACTGACACGAAGACTCTAATAACCTCCTAAGGCCGAAACACCAAGACAACTACCCCAGCTTTGGAGGTGTGAGTGAAAAACTCAGAAATTATTAGTCGTTTGTTCAACAACCAATAATAACCAAGGGAAAAAACACTATGGGCTAGTCGGCTTGATGCTCACGTCCAGGAAGCCGAGCCTTATATAAAAAATTAAATGCTAGGGCATTTTTTACAAATTCCCCCAAGGGGGTATGAACATGTATTACAAAAAATTTCGAACAGACTCCCAGAAAAAGGCTGGCAAACTTCTGAACTCTGATCACAAACAAGTGTACTTGTTCAATACTCTGGCGGCTCACCAAAAAATCCACTAAGTGCAAAACTAGTGGATAACAGATACCAAAAACTGGTGATTGTCCATTCAAGACTATTAAATACAAACTACTCTCGATACCGAACACTGGTGATTATCCATTCAAGACTATTAAATACAAACTACTCTCGATATCGAACACTAGTGATTATCCATTCAAGACTATTAAATACAACTATATATATGATGTAGTGGATGCCAAATAATAAATCAAAGTTCAACATCTACTCTCGATATCGAACACTGGTGATTGTCCATTCAAGACAATTAAATACAAACTTACATCGTATATAGATATAATAAATGTAACTCATCATAATGAATAATCTTCACTGATTAATCTGGAATCTAGCTACGAACTCCATAGAAAAAGTCCTGTGGCTGGAGATGCATGACTATTGGTGGGCGTCTCACTCTGTGTAGAAAGTGGTGTTTTTCAAGAATACCCAATGTTAAAGCATTCCATGGAGAATAATTCAGGTTTTGGCCCAAATCTGAACTAGCTCTCATAGATTCAGAAGTAATGTGACAGTGTACTACTGCTACATGTAGTTAATCCTTATTTATTAAAGGTCACGACTATCTATCGTGGCCTCGCATCTTCGTCAATATAAATCGCATTCATCTTGTACATCGTATTCATCATCTATCAATCTGGATTCAATTTATTTGTATCTTCTATATATACAATTGTGTGTATATAACATTAAGTCTACGACAATAGATGCCAGTGTAGTTCATTCTGCTACCTCTGGCAAGGCTACAGCACTACCACTGGGTACCCATCATTGTCTAACACCATAAAATTCGTTGTTGTATTGCCACTATGTACTCACTGTGAAAATGCAACCATATAACCATTGTAAAAATTACCAACAAAAAAAGGACAATTGAAACAGCCTGAAATTACCCTGAGAGAAATCCCAGTCTAAAGGTCTAAGCCAAACGAGAAAAAAAGGTTGGTTCTGATCTGGACCAGCCCTCGGGTCTCAACAAAGCAGGTCCCACCAGCGTGCCATCATGCCCAATGAACTGAAAAAATCAAGCAAATAAAGGAATACAAGGGGATACTCATAGAGCGTCAGAACACTTAGGTGTTCCTGGAATGTTACATAATGTGGATGCCCTTCCATCTCGGATGAGATTAGAGACCAAATACTAGCCTCTATTGAAGATGTTCTAGCAGAAAAGGCCAAGAGAAAAGAGATTAATCATGGGATAGGGAGAAGGAGAAAGATAGTCCGCAATAAAAGTGGAGTTGGAAATCCTAGTCCATCTAGTGGCAACTTACAGCCTCATGTTTATGTATTTTGGTTCAGATATGTATCACACTCAGTGCAGTTTTTCTATATTCACCCTTAAATACTATATACAAGAGCAAAATTTGCATATTTTGTGTCTAATGATTTAGATTTCTGACCAATTCTGGTTTAGTCATGTTCTGAGCCCTGACACTTGGTCAGTTCAGGTTCTGAAAACATTGCTGTCGAGTAGAAGCAGACAATGACTATGGTTCCATCTCTACTAGATGGTCCTTGCTTCCCACTCAGTCATATTCAGTGTGCTCGCACAAGTTATGGGTTCAGACAGCCTATCATCTTCCCAAACCAACATGGCTTTGTAGATTTTGTTCCCTGGGCAAGGTTGAGAGTTAGGAACGCTTAATCTTTCAATGGCGTATCTACTACGAGAATAGAGGGAGATTCACTGTCTCTGCAGGTTCAAACCAGTCATTATCAGAGTTCCACCAAGTTTCCACGATGTGGGAGTGCAGAAGCAGGGAAGAACACGTGGGAGTGCAGAAGCAGGGAAGAACACATGGGGGATGTGTGGAACAGGAGGGCATCAAGGTCCCTAGCATAGGGAGCCCTTCTCTAAAATTATTAAAAAAAAATCCAAACATAACAATTATTCATCCTATGTAAATTCATCAATGTGCAATGTAAATACTAAATAGTACTACATACTAAATTCAAAATGGAGAAATTGTGCAATATTTCAGTAGCTTTTTGTTTTTCTTAACTTTTCTTATGTTTTTTCTTTAAGGTGTTTTGGCCAAAAATCAGGGGAGGGAGCACCCAGATACCCCCCGATTAAATGTGTCCCAAAGCATGGCTAGACATTTCGCCCTGCATTTTGCAAAATGGGGGGTATGGAAAAACATTTCGCCAAGTGCCCCCCATCCCCAGGTCATGGGAAACACAATGGTGCACCCCCAACCCTGCCGGGTGTGTCTCCATCTAAGTCACCTAACACAAGGACATAGGGCATGTTGGACACAGAAATACGAGTATCCGACACGGGACACAACCCCCCCAGAAATAGGACACGGACACAGTTTTTTATATATATGTGTGTGTGTGTATATATATAATATAATATATATATGAAAAAATTATTATAAATATGAAATATTGAAATAAAGATCCAAAAATTTTAGAAACTAGAACATTTACAAAACACTTGGAATCCCATCAAATCACGATTTTACCATTTACTGCACAATAATAGACCATGAAATCTCTTTCCCTACAACAAAAAGTGAGAAAACACAATGAAAACACGTCTAAGGCACGTGCCCTGTTTCAGGACAGATGCCAAACACATGTCTGGCACGTGTCCTAGAGTATCTGTGTCTGACACATGAAATACAGACACAGAGCCCCTAAGAAAAGTTTCCTGTTTCACAGGTACCCATGGGACAGTGGTCTTATTGACCTTCTTCAGATATTATGATCAGCAGTGCCCTGCCTTATACATTAGGGAGGCTTGTCTTCTCAGGGGTTCTTTACCACAGATACACAGATTACCTCATTTTCCTCTCTAGTCTCAAGAATTGGCACTCACTTGTACACCACCAGAATCATCGTGTTTTGCTTTCTAGCTTGCAACACCCAGGGTCCTTGTCCATCAGGCCAGGAGCTTATTGAATAATCAAAGCAATCCAGAAGAGCCATCCAACTTCTCAACAGTGCATTACTACTTTCTTCTCTTGAACAGGAAATTCATCAGCCTTGAATTTACCCCCAGGATCCTATCAGCATGGGCCACTCTGTTAAGGGCATTTTCAGGAAGGGATTAGGTATGTAGATTGGCATTGTTGATTCAAAGGATGATTAGGGGTAGCTCCCTCCTCTCCTGGTCGCAGTTGCACTCATGTCTGGATTTTGTTTTTTCACCTCTACTCTTCCACTGTAGGATTTTCCCCAGGATAAACTACTTGTATGCCCAGGTTATGCTGTTTCATTTTCTGTAGTTGCTCTATTCATTTGTATTTTAGAAGGTTTCCTTTACCCCCAGTTTTTGTATGGGATTCTCATGATGGATGTAATCTCTAGTCCAATCCAATCGACCTAGTTTTCCTATCTAGTGGACATTAATATAGATTTCAATCTCTCTCGCTTGGCTTCCCTCTTGGATGACATACCCTGAAATTTGGGGGGTCTTTCCATGTTTCCAGCAATACCCAAAATTGTTATATATTTTGGTAATCTCAAACATAATCAGTAATTTTTCTATTGTTTTAAAAAAACTAGCATAAGTCCTTAAGTACGTGTCAAGCGAGAAAACATACTATCTGACATAATTAACAAGCTTACCAACCTAGGAATCAGAAAAGCAAATGCAATAAAATAACATGCCAAAAGCACCTCATGAATGTACCTGCACCAATGATGACACTTCTGCCCTTATAGAAGGTACAGAAGGAAACCTAGCAACCAAACTAATTGCAATTCTAGGATCCACAGCAAATGATGTTTTTACATATTCTACCCAACGTTCTGAGCTAATTTTGGACCTGGAAACTGAACTTTCCCTGTACCAAAAAATTTATAAACAGTCAACATCAGATACTCAGAAAGCAACCTTAAAAGATAATTATATGTTTTAGTCAAATGCAACCAAGATTGGGTCAATATTTGTAATTAAGTGTATATAGCAAAAGGGGGCTATCAGAATGCTGAGCATACTTTAAAGGATTTGCCCAGACATCAAGCCTCTCAGCCTCGTGTTGGCAAAGCATCAATAGCAGCTGCTTTCGCTTCTCTCTTCCCATTATATAGTTATCCATTTTCCCCCAAACTGGATGAGAATCATCTATCTGTAAGAAACAGCAATACTCCATAAGACACACAAAATACTAGATAAATTATCACTCCTAACTGTTGGTAGAAAAGAGCATCAGTGAATGTAGAAGTCTGCAACACAATTTAGGGTGAATTGGTCATTGGACCCACCATGTTTCCAAATGTAAATCCATTTTCCTTTTCACGCAATTTGGATCCTGCTTCAACATGAGGAGATTCTACACGGTCTGCAGCCAAGTGATGGACAAAAATAGTAACAGCTTGGACCTCAGCCTGCGCCAATCCCTTCGTTTCTGAATCATACCACTCTGGCTCAACAGAAAACCAACCCAATGCGGCTCTAGTGCGTATATTCATCACAATAAACTGTTAGAAAGCAACAATGGATGCCGAGTAACATGTTCAGTTATAGTGACAGCAGAAAAAAGATTGGCTATTAGTTATGTAGAAAAATGCAACCAAGGCAATATTAGAGAATAACTGAAATAGTTACAAGATTGACATCAGGGAGAGAAAAGCTAGCAGAGCTGGAATAGCCAACCTTGAGAATCCCACTCAAATGTAAACTTGACTTCCTTAACTATAACACCCAGTGGTTTCCCAGATGGATTTTCTAGTTTCAAGGATAGCAAATTTAAAGTCAAACATTGGACTCATTAGTTCAGAGAAGATAAGATAATTATATTTCTGTCGACAAATGACGAATGAAAAAGGTTAATCGGACTACCAAAAGAATCAATTACCTATGGACTATGAGAGTGTCAGGGACACTCCTATAAACAAAAGAAAACAATGCATGATATGTGAGGTAGTATTAAAGCCAGAATTATAAGCGAAAATACACCCATGAATGTTAATGGCATAGAGAACCATGTCCGAAAATGCCAAAGGTGATCATGATGTGTGGATGTAAAACAACAAGACAGCTTTCAGTATTGATGGGCATTACATGGGTTGTAAACTTGTAAACCAGATAACCTGAAAGAGTGGGTGAAGACCTTGGATGTGGAGATCTTTCATATTAATAGGTATGCCTTCTCTAACTCCTAAAAAGTAAAAACAACGAAAAGAGAAGAACAAAACAAAACAATGCATGATATGTGAGGTAGTATTAAAGCCAGTATTATAAGACAAAATAAACCCATGAATGTTAATGGCATAGAGATCAAAGCTGATCATGATGTGTGGATGTAAAACAACAAGACAGTTTTCAGGATTGATGGGGGTTGTAAACCAGATAGCCTGAAAGAGTGGGTGACGAACTTGGATGTGGATATCTTTCATATTAATATCTATGCCTTCTTTAACGTCTTACTAATAGTTGACTAAAATCCACCTATTAATTTATTTTGATACTTATATTTTGAGCTATACAAAAAACATGGATGCCAATAAATACACACGCAACACAAGAAAACATCTAAGCTAGGTATACAATTTAAAATCAATTGCAGCAACAACACAAGCCCACTGATCCGAAATAGAATTTCTTTGTGCTTATGGAGTATATTTACAACTTTACTTTGTGCTTCCAGAAATATTTGCACATTTTTGTCTGGTTTTCAGCTTGTTACTTGAGTTTAGTTTGCAATACCAAAAAGAGAAATAAATAAAATAAATTACCGGTAAACACGGTCCTCAAGCAGATGAAGCCCCAGAACACAATTCTGTAAATTGTTCTGAAACTGACAAGAACAGAATTTAAGCCCCAAAATCATCAGAGTGAAAAGAGCACCAGTCGCAGCTGGATGGCATGAAAAATGGGATGGAGACTTTAATGAACCTTGCAACATGCGACCAAACAGCAAAAGTTGTTCTATACTGTCATGTCGAACAACCTACACATGTAGAAACATATGACAATATAAATAGCTATCAGTTCTGTCAATATGATATGACATTAAGAGGACAAAATCATCACAATATTATGGTACACTTATGAAAGTCTAGTTGTAATGAATACAAGTCATATAGTATATAATAAAATAACGTATAAATAAAACAATAATAAATGGCATTAAATCCTATAATAATCTGATGCAAAGTTGCTTAAATAGTCAAGATGCATAACGCATAACGATCTATATCATTCTATTCAATCATGACATGGAATTTATATGTCATACAGTTGGGGGCTCCAAAAGGAGTTAGATAGGGCTCCAAAAGGAGTTAGACATTGTTTATCTTTTTTCTTATTGATTCTAAAGAGAGTCAACCCTAGCAAAACCAGGGTTGTGATTTTAAATATTTCAAAAACAAGAGGTTTTCCAAACCTTCCTTACTTTTCTGGGACAAGCAATTAAGGTAGTAACCCTATGCACATGTTTGGAAATTCTTTTGTCTGGTTTCCACCTCTGCATATACCCTGCCACAAAAGGCATATGTTGCCTCTCTGCTTTACAATGGAAGTGCTTCACCCACCCCATTGAGGAAATTGATTCTAACCACTAATTTGACAACCTTGTCACACCCGAAGTTCTGGGGTCCAATCTAGAGTCAGTCAGGATAGTCACAGGCGGGAAAAATCACTAATATAATATTCATGAAATATTCATGATAACCCACATTATCGGAGCCATCAGTAATAACTTATAAGATAATACCCATTTCTTCTATTTGAAGGAAATTACAAACATACTGTGCAAGATATCGTTTTACAAAAGAAACAAGTATAGCACAAGTTGAGCACTGTATCTAATCAATAGAACATAAATAAACATTTCTGAGACCAATGTGATTACAGCCACAAAATAAACTTGCCGGAGCTGAGAACAGAGAATATGAAATTGGCAATTTCAAACTGTGATCAAGCAGAAATCTGATAAACTATAAGGGCACTCTTATAAAAGTTTAACGATAGACAAAAATAATATGTCAGGACCTAAAAGATGCATAATATTGTTCCATCAAAAATGTACTGTCAAGATTTCCATTTATCTTATCACCTCAAAGCGATCAAGGAAAAACCCAAGCCAAAGTCTATGAGCAGTTATGCCTTCCACTGGATTCTTTTCTGGAGGCGGTTTGGGCTCGCCTGGTGTAAGATGAGGTCGCAATTTTGCAGCAGGCCCTGAATTATCAATTCCAGAGGCAAAAAGACCACGTTTTGTGTCTACTGTCCACAACCAGGCATCCACCAATTCAGCGAGAACAAGGGACCCCAAGTGAGGTGCAGCTGAAACTAACCATGTCCATATAAATACCCCTGTTTCCATTGCTCCAGATGTTGAAATATAAGCTGGGCACCAACACAGTAAACGCAGTAGCTGTGAAAAGCTTTCCATCTTCATCTTTGAATCAGTCCCCTGAAATATCAACAAATGTGTTTTAGGATATACTTAAATATGGAATAGGCTTGAGAGTCACAATATTTGTCAGCATATAAATGACAAATAAACTCTTTGAACTTTATCACCAACTCACAATAAGAATGATTTTAACGGAAACTTGGTGATAACATATTCTGAGGGAGGTTTTTTATGAAGTTGACATAGCATATCCTAGACAATGTATTGTCACAGCAATATTACAAATGAAAAGCTTACCAAGTCAGAAAGAAGAAGTGCTGTGGCCTGAGAGCATGTCTCATGGAAAGAGTCTTTATCTACAACTCCCCCTTTCTCAGCTGTGTTCACGAATTGCTGTAGAAGGTGCAGAAACCTACTAACCAGCATCTCGTTAAATGACTTGGTTTCAGGCTGCGAAAACTCTGTATTGCTGATTGGTCTCTGACTAGTATTTGACATGATATAAAAGGATTCTGAACCTGCCGCAGGAACTTTGGCCTGAGATTGAAAACCACCAATGCTGACATAAAGCCTTCTCATACCAGCTATTTCTCCAGCATAATTGGACTTCACATTGGCACTGACTATTCNGACCCTGCCGCAGGAACTTTGGCCTGAGATTGAAAACCACCAATGCTGACATAAAGCCTTCTCATACCAGCTATTTCTCCAGCATAATTGGACTTCACATTGGCACTGACTATTCCAGTAGACAGAATCTCCAAATTACCAGCTTCTGCCATTTTTATATTTGAACCAGAAGCTGCAGCAGCAGCAGCTATGACTGCAGGAATATTAGCTGTCCGGATACCATTCCAGCAATCTGTTTTCCCTGGAACAAGTCTTATCTCTGATAGCAAAGAGACTACATCACTTGTTTGAGGTGCTCTCTGCCATGTATTCAATTTGCAGAATTTTTCCTATAAAAAGGAGTCAGCAATTCCCACAATTAAAATCTCAGAACAGAAGAACAAAAGTTTGACAAAATGAAACTTCCATTTCAACTTCTACAAGTGAATAGCAATCTTACAATCATGTTAAAATCTATCTGAATATTGTAACAACCTCCACAAGAAGATTCTGAAGGAAAGCCTAAATCCAATGTTAACAGTGAAACATCAGTTTGGAGATTATTTAAAAAGTTAAACGCGACTTAAAAAGTGCATCTATCAAAAAAGATGGTCTTCTAAGAACTCTCCAATATTGGGGGATTGCAGCCAGAATTAAAACTAAAAAAACAATATTAAAACAATACATGCTAGCATTTTTCTACACCTTAATAAGTCAGGAAAATTATTGAGATTGTTTACTATCGTATGTATTCTAATTTCTAATCTATTTACAAGATAAACATAATATTAAGCTGTTTTATGGGGTGGGGCCTTTCTCACGCCTGTTTTAGTTTTGGTACTGACTGTAATCATTAGTCCCTTTGACCTATTTTGATCATCAATACACATTTTAATTTCTACTCTAAATTTTTCCCCATTTACTAAATTGTTGCAAAAATATTAAATGTCTTTTATTTGCTAGCTTCACCCTTTGTCTTCATCATATATTTAACATTCACATTTAGATTTTTCCATGTTTTTATGATGTGCTACCATCTGGAATTGCAAGTCTTAATCCCCATTTTCATGGGCTTTCTTATTTCACTAGCACAGCAAAGGATATTTTGAGCAATGAAGCACCACTCGTGAGTACATACGAGTCTTCACGAGTTGACTTTTGGGCCAGCTAATCGCTAGAGACTCGGGAAGCACTCGCCCTAACTCGTGGGCTCGGTCGGACTCGAACCGAACTCGGCATGAAACTTACTCAACTCGGTCGTGAAAGGGAAAACACGCCCCCACAGACCCAATCAACCCAAGCATAATATATTATTTCGCATTGTTCTTGATAGATCTACAGTCACCACAGTGCCACGGTTTTACCTAGGGTGTGGATCCCAATCCCTATGTCGTGTGGTTATCCCTGGTGGTTGCAATCGTATACAGGGCACCCTCCAAAGGCATCGGCTTCGACGAGGGTGTAAACCAATGCATACCCATATCATGGCTGGTGGTAATAGTCTCACATGCAACCCTATTGTAGAGACCATAGCCAGCATAAATCAATTGCTATTGGAACCATTTGAGTAGACATAAATCTTATACCAACAGCAACCGCTTGGAAACCAACGATGCAGCAATAAGTGAATTTATAGGATGAAAACGGGTGGATCACCTGGGCTTGTGTTCTTGTTTAGAACGCGTTGAATGAAACTTGAGTTAATCTTGAATCACAAGAGAGTTAGATTTAATTATTGCAGGATCGCATTATCAACTGTGTCAATTTGCACTTGGAATGCTGATGCAATAATACAATTGCTTGCGAATTGTGCCTGAATGTCTAAATTGGACCAATAAACAAAACTAACACACATTGCAACAGATTTTAATGCGATCTTCCAGCTTCCTTCATCTGTCCATCTCCTTCGTTCTTCATTTTTAACATTACCTGGTGTTATTTGTCTAAATTTTCTTGATAACTTTTTTCCTGGAAGTGGCTAGAATTTATTAATTAGAAGGTTATTACGAAATACAATGAAAATCAATGTTTGTAGTTGTAATATTTAATTAAATATAGATGGTTAAAATTGTAACTTTTATTTTTTTTTTGTTTTTAATAAAACATATTTATAGATATATTTTATATTTATATAAGAATTCGAAGTGGTCTTCATGTTAATATACATCAAATTAAAGTTAATTTGTGGTTTGGTTAACCCACATTTAAAGAAAAACTGTTTTTTCAAATTAGAATAAAAAATAAACCTAAAATGTTGCTAACACAAATATCTTTACACTAGATAGTATTGAAAAAAATATCTAAATGTATTTTAATGTAAACCCCTTAATATATATTCCATAATCAAAATTCCTTTTTTAGATAAAACTTTTTAATGTGCCCAAAATTTACCATATTTTAAGAATTTTTTCCTATTTGCCGAGTCTTGCCGAGCCTGTCCCGAGTTTTTCCCAAGTCTTTCCCGAGCAGTGTTATCGGAACCGGTGAAATCGGCCGGTCCGACTGGTTCAGAGGCCCAACCAGTCCAATTTGGTGCCTGAACCGGAAAAACTAGAAATTAGATACAGACCGGCCCTGAACCAGCTAGTTCCAAAACCGCTGAACCGACTGGTTTTGTCCAGTTCCGTACGGAACCGTCTGGTTTGGAAGATGCCATGACAAGGTTTTCATTTGTTTAATGGTTCAAATCTGTAATATCCCTTTACAATTTGACTACTAAATGACCTTGGGATCCTTAGCCAATTTGACTGCTAAATGTGGAAGAGCTCTTTACTGAAATGTGTTTATGTGGATTGGTACTTGGTAAAATAGTTTTAATTCAATACTGTGTCACCCTTTTCTTGTTCTACTGGTTATGAGGCTAAGCGCATATCCTTCAATTATGTTCAATAGAAAACAATTCACATTCACTAACTGAAAATTAATCTATTTACAACAGTCAATAATGAGGTCTCATATAACAACAAAAGACTGATTTTTACATGCCTGGGTTTACTGTGTCATAAATCTGGAAATTGCAGCCTTACAATACAGTGAATAAGACCTCCCTTCCACGCTGTAACAGACTTCAAGATAAACTGGGACTGATATATTCGATATGTGCTGAAGATGACACTTTAGACAATGCATAAATATTCCTGTAGTAGGAGATTTACTCCCCTTATAATCTTCAGAACAGTATTGGCATAAAAGGACAATTCTCAGGACTTAAACTGAGTCACAATAAAGATACAGAGTCCGCTTTTCCTATAAATATCCCAACTATCCAAACAGTGTGTGAGCTGAAGAATACTAGTGTGCCCCTCTCAATACAGTGGCAGTCTTTAATGGTGAATGCAATAGAGAATGATGTGCAGATTTCCTGTAGAACTCATTTTTGTTGACTTTTCTGAGCAGCATCGAGAGCCATTCTCTTAAGAGAATGGGGACACCTGGTCCGGGACCACAGTGTGAACTCAACTTAGTGTTGAGTGATCATTCGGCTGAATGATGATATCTGGTCCTCGACCATGATATGGACCCAGCTCTGCCCTAGGGGGACTGAACCCTGTGTTGATTGACCATTCTATTGAATGGTAGACATCTAGTCCGGGACCACGATGTGGACCAGACTAGTACTGGTAGACTCAGCTCAGTTCTGAGTAGCCATTCTTTTGAATAGAGGCACCTGGTCAATTACCAGGACTCAGCCCGGGGCTGAGGATCCATTCTCTTGGAGAATGGAGGCGCTTGGTCTGTACCAAGTATTTGACCTAGTGTCAAATTATGCAGCCTATGGTTGAGGCACCTAGTCTGTTACCAAAAAAGCACTATAAGCCCTAGACTTGGTCTAGGCATGTGTGACACTCTGACCCTTGATCAATGGGCTTTGTGGTCTTCTCCAAGGCTTAGCTACCCTTGGTTAAGACACCCTAGTACCTGATCTTGGTGTCACACAGAGTGTGAGATAAAAGCATTAGTAATTCTCTTAGTTTATGATGATGTACTTTGAAAGACCACGTTGACCACAAGTGACGACCACAAGGGGGCACTTAAAGAAGGCTAAAGCAAAAGTCAAAATTACAGGAAGAGTCAAGACCCTTAGTACAACTAAGGTGTAAAAGTGAAAGTGCAAAAAGACCTTTAACACCACTAAAGGCACAAGTGAAAATTAAAAAAGATTAAAATATTATTATTTTGAGATTTCTAATTTTCGCCCACTTCAGGTAACTCAAAGGATATAAAAGAAGATCACACCAATTCATTATTACACACCTAAGTTACAAAAACGTGGGGCCCACACCCGTCCCCAGGGGGTTTCAAAACGCAGAAACGTGTGTCGTACAGCCGCATACGGTTGAATCCGTACCCTACAAGGGACACGCGTTTCGGTCATACAGAAACGCGTTTCCAGTACGGCTGTGTCCGTACGGCCGTGTTTCCGAAGAGAAAACAGCCCGTGGGCCCCTCTAAATTGGTTTTTTTTTTAATTAGTGTTTCTAATAATGAGAGGAAGAGTCTAGAAGGTTAGGTTAGGAAGGAAAGTGGTTGTAAATTGTTGTTGGGTTCATTCCTCCCTCACACAAACAGAGAGCAACCAATTTAGAGAGCAGCCGATTTGGAGATTTGGAGTGGGCGATTAGTGCAAGAGAGTCTTCCAGATTTGAGCAAGGGTATCTACAGGCATCTTTCATTGGTGAGCAGCATGCTTTATTAGAGTTGCAATCAACTTTTTTATTTTTTTCATAGAGGTTTTGCTTCCATTTTTCATTTTATTTATTGTAGATTTGCTTTTTGTTTTTATTGCAGCAACAATGGCTTCCATTGATTCAGCCCCTAAGCCCAACAAGAGGGTTGAGTATTATCCTCTTTGGAGGCATGTGCAAAAGGTCGCCAGATGTGGAGGTGGTGGTTCGTGGGAATGGAAATGTACTCTTTGTAATGGTGTGTTTAAGGGCTCTTACCCAAGAGTGAAGGCCCATCTGTTGCATGAAACTGGAAAGGGCGTTGATTCTTGCTCAGTAACAAGAGACCCAGTTAAGAGGAGGAAGTATCACGATGAGCAAGATGAGGCTGACAAAACCAAAAGAAGACATGATATGCTTTCTACTGCTACACCTCCAGCTCCAATCAGTGACCTAAGAATTGTGCAAGAAGCGAGGAAGAGGAGAGGGCCTCAATAAATCCAAGAAGCAGCCTCAAAAATTGCTGGTACAAGATCATCAACATCTCCTTCCATCAGAGATAGCTAAACTTCATAATACTCAAGGGAGAGAATAAGTTGAAACAAGAGCAGCTATGGCCCTCTATGCCTATGGTATCCCTTTCAATGTGGTTCGGTCTCCTTATTGGAAAGATATGGTGAGAGCAATTAACACAGCCCCTCAAGGGTTCAAGAGGCCCAACTATGAAAAAATCTGAACTATTCTACTTAAGAAGGAGAAGGAGCTTGTGGAGGATGTTTCAACACCGATTCGTTCTTCACGGCATAGCTCTTGGTCAACATTGTCTCTGATGGATGGACAGATAAATATCATTGCCACTTCACCAAAAGGAGCAATGTTGATAAAGGTCAAAGACTATTCAGGGAAGCTGAAAGATGCTCAGTTCATTGCCAATGTTTTAGACACAGCTATTGATCAAATAGGGACAAATAAGGTGGTTCAGGTTATCACGGATAATGCACCAGTCTGCAAAGCTGAATTTGATCTTAGAAGAGATTGACAATAAAGTTCCATGGATAAAGGAACTCACGGGGGATGCAAGGGAAATTATCAAATTAATCACCAACCACCACCAGTCTCAAGCAATATTTCGACAAAACTCCAAATTGGAGTTGTTGAAAGTTGTTGAGACAAGATATGCCTCCAACTTCATAATGTTGCATCGCCTTGTTGAGGTTAAGGAGTCATTAGTTTCTATGGTGGTGAGCCAACTTTGGGTTGAGTGGAGGCAGGCAGATTCAGAGAGGGGGTCTATGGTGCGTAGCTTGTGCCTTGATGAGGATTGTTGGGGCAAGATAGATTTCTTGCTCAAATTCACAGCCCCTGCATTTGAGCTTCTTAGAAATGCTGACATAGACCAACATTTCATGGGAGAGGTTTATGATGGCATGGATACCATGGTTGAGAAAACTATGGAAATCATTTCACAGGAGTTTCCCCAGCTATTATTCGTTGATGTTGATTTTGCTGATTTGGTGCACCGTGCAACACATTATGGTTGACAGGTGGAACAGTTTCAACACCCCATTGCATACTTTAGCACATGCCCTAAACCCAAAATTCTATGATGAAGAGCTCATTGCTCAAAGCAATGGGAAGAGGAAGACACCACATATGGATAGAGAGGTGGTGAATGGAGCTAAAGCAACCCTTATGAGAATGTTTCCAGCTGATCTACAGAGGGAGGTCTAGGAATAATTTGCCAATTTTGTTGAAGGATTCAATGAATATTCAGATGTCGTAGCTTTGGAAGAGAGAAGCACCATGAGTCCAGCTAGGTGGTGGATTTGTCATGGAGCAAATGGTGTACATTTGCAAAACATTGCCATACACATTCTTTCACAGGTGGCAAGATCTTCATCAACAGAGAGAAACTGGGGCACCTATGGCTTTATTCATTCTGTGAAGCGCAACAAGTTGGGTTCGCAGAAAGCTAAGGATCTTGTTTATGTGCACTCCAACCTTCGCCTTGCATCCCATAAGGGTCTAGAATATAACAGTGGGCCTTCTAAAGAATGGGATGTGGATCCAGAATGTCCTGACTTGGAGATCTCTTTTGCTTCCCTGAATGTAAATGAGGAACCTAGAAGTGGAATTGGCCTTCCTTCTTCCAATACACGTAATGAAACTCAGCGTGCTTCTTGCTCTATTTTTTAAGAGGATTATGATGATGAGGCTAAACATGAAGACTATTAGTCTTCACTTTTACTGTTGAGTCTTTATTTCTATGTTGCATTGTACTTCCAGACTCATATATAAAGGCTGATTTTGGATATATATATATATATATATATATATGTACTAGCCTCATTTATAAAGGTTGTTTTTGGAAATAAATATATTAGCCTCACTTATAAAGGCTTTTTTTGGAGATTACTAGTTGCATTATGTAATCCTTAAGGAGTTATGATTAATAATTTTATCATTTATGTTTCACAATCAGTTCTTTTAAAAAGATTAAATATATATATATATATATATCGCGTTTCCCCGTTTCCTAAATTTAGGAGGATCGCATTTCCCACATTCCTCATTTCGTGCAACTTAGGTTGCATGGTATTGTGGGCTATAATTCCATGGTTATGATAGCGCATCTTGTTTAAAGGCTCTCAATCTATTCTTGCATCTTATTTCCTCAAACAACACAACATCAAGAACAACCCATCAAGTGAAAGCATTACTAGTAGGAACAAAGATGTAGCCTTCTCTAGATCATGCTTAAAGGACAAAGCATCCTTTCAAGAGGACATGTAATGTAAAGCCTATGTGGGCCTAACGATTAAGAACATGTATTTCCTCTTAGGAGGTTATAGGTTCAAATCCTAAGGCGGGTTGGGTATGTTCAACTTTGTAGGCTTCAGCAGTTAAATTGTTGCACAAAGGGAAATCCCTTGTACCATAAACAAGGGGATCTCATACACCAAATTGGTGTTTGGCTTCATTGTGACCTAAAAAATAGATTATTATTATTATTATTAACATGACATGGTAATAGAAATTATAAGAATAAATAATAATAATAATTCAAAGTTCATCGATCAGGTATTTCAAGCATGTGAACATTCAATGTGTAAACAAAACATCACATATTTTTATCGCCATAAACTCATCACATTACAATATATTATTTTAACATATATGCATTTAATTTTTAATTGCTTATCCTAGCTTTGTTGGATATTCTCTAAGTTTATGAATGGAAACATTTATTACAAAGAGATATGCTCTCAATTGTGTAGGACTTAAGTCAACAAAGAAAAATTATTGCCCGCTACCACTACACTTAAATCCTTTGCCTGAAGGATTAAACGACCCAACTAAATGTGTTGCCCCAAATCTCCCAACCTCAAGGGTCAACTTGGACTCGGGTTTGACATGGACCGGTTAGAATTTTGTGACTCGGTTTACTAAAAAATACTTAGTATATTAATTTTTTAATGAATAAAAACATTTTAAAGATTCACAACCATGATTTCAAACTATTAGAGACCAAATGCGCAGCATCTACTCATGTATATATCATGTAAGGGTTAATTTATTGGAATGGCACCAAAGTGCAATGCATATCCGAAACTAAAAAATTAAAATATAATCAACGAAGCACTAAATGGCCTCTAGAGTCCAAATAACATGCTACAAGCAACTGGCCTACTACATATCAATGATCACAAATCAAAATGATCAAACTCATCACCATTGTTGGAAATGTAATCCTCTGCATCAGTTACAGGACCATCCTCTAGTTCAAAGTTCTCAAACTCGTTACTCTCCTAACATACATCTACAACTACAGAACTAATAGAAGCACGAGCTCCACAACTAGTGCCTCCCAAGCTTCAGGATACACATGCTCACACATTTGGATCCAATCCAAACGAAGCTGCCCCAACTCATTATCTGCATCAATATCATAATCAAGATCAAACTCTGTTGGTTGAGTCTCCTCTACCCATTATGAGGTTGGATCAATATCATCCAGCACAATGGGATCTGTATCAAATCTTTTGTCCATTATATGGTTGCACCTAAGCTGCAGGGGAGCATCCCCCCCCAACACTTCACTTCCAAAGCACACTCCCAAATGGAGCAATCAAGAATCACTCTTGGGAGTATGATTCCTTATCACTCCCTTTTGGGAGTGATTTCAAGGAGCACGCTCCCTAGGGAAAAAAATCACTCCCTGGATTTTTTGGGGGTGTCACCCCCAGAGCGCTCGCTCAACGCTCCTCGGTCGCTTGCAGGAGGAAAAAAATCGCTCCCTAGATGCTCCCACAGGTTGAAGAGCTTGAGTGAGAAACCAAAGATTAATCCCCCTCTAGTCATAAGGAACGATGTGAAAGGTGAGCCGAAGGAAGAAATGACCATTGACCTCCCATCATCTCATAAAGTTTCATATGTGAACAGAAGAATGGTGGTCACCAACCATTTTACAACACTTAGTTGAAGGGATGCTCTTGCATAAATGCATGTTGGATTTTGGAGCTTCCACGAATATTATGTCTTTGAAGGTTATGCAAGCGCTAGGATTGGAAGTATTTAGGTCGTATGGGACTGTATGTGGAATCAACTCCAAACAGATTAAGGTTCAGAATCTAATCAAGAACCTACAAGTTGATTTTTCACTTGCCATGACATCTCCACATTGATAGATGTTGTGGTGGTTGACCTTCCTCCTATCTAGGGTATACTCCTTTGTCAAAAATGGTATGCGAGATTAGGAGTCCACTTACAAATTGACTTATCTTATGCCTCCATCCCGAATTCTAAATGAAAGATGGCTTAGATTTAAGAGAACCATTTTAAGATTGCCATCTAGGGGATCCTATTGAGGGTTTGGGCAGCACCTTCGAGCCTGTGCAAGGTGAGATGGATAGATATTTTATGGTTATGGATGAGCATATTAATCCACCCCAAGTCACCGAGAGTGAGAAAGGGGAAAGACTCTATGTACTCTTAAGCCTCAACAATCTGTGAGTTTAGGTCAACTAGTACTGGAAAAATCTCAGTCAATAAGAGTACACTTGTCATTACCCCATGTGAATTCGTGAGTTAATTGCTCTTAACAAGAGAAAAACCAGGTGTGAACACGAGTGATAGCATACAAGCTCCTTCAAGAGCCCATGTGAATAGAGTGAATAGTTTTTGAACCCCTAATGAGATCATTAAGGATATACTCTCCTCGCATCCCTCTGAACAAGCCATGACCACAAGCAACCGTATATCTTCAAAGGGAGGGAATGAAGAGATACATATGCTCCATCTAAGAGAATTCTTAGTTGGACGAGTTGCTCTCACCTTGTATGAAGGTCGAGATAGGTTGAGTCCTGTCAAATGGTGGAACAAGCATGGCTCCTCTACCACATATCTACATAAATAGGTGATGAGGATGCTTTCACAGGTTGTTACACTCCTTTTGCATAGAGGTGTTGGACCACCTACAACTTCATCCATAACGTGAAAAGAAACAGTTTGAATGTATATTGGGCAGAAAGCTTGGTTTATGTGCACTACAACTTGAGGTTGTAGTCCCAATATTGTGATGTGGCCAAGAATGATAGAACATATTTGACTTGGGACAACAATCTAGAAGAGGCTAATTTGGAGGATGGAGCCATAACATTAGAGTGCTTGGAGGTTGAACTATTGGGTGATCAAGATGGTGAACAAATTCATACAATAGAGATGCCACCCCCAACCACCAGCAAATTTTCAGATGTAGAAGCTTTGCCTTTATCTGAACTGAGGTAAGTCAAAGGAACTGTTGGTTAATAAATGATGTCAACACAAAGTGGGAACACTAAAACAATCCCTATGAAAAGCAACATGCAAAATCTAAGTCTTAGAAATCCAACTCCGAGAAGAGAATCAATCCAAGAGAGAGATGTACAAAGAGAATGGTTCTAAAATCTATGATACAAATCGTACAAGCTTGTCAAGATCCATTGGAACCATCTCTTCTAAGATCCAGGTTCAAATGGAAGAATCTAAACATAGAAGTTTGTGAAAAAGAAGACCTGGAAGAAGAGTTGGACTGTGTAGTACTGCTACCTGGAGGAGCCAATGTTGTGATGTAGATGATGTCAACTAACTACTTGTACGGAACCAAGGTTGGCAATGCAACTGGGACCTCACAGAAGTGGAGGTTCTCACATAAGTGGAGGTTCTCCTCCACGTCTGCAAAAGTTTGGGGTAAGAACTAACTCCATATGGGGACATGCACTCTACCTGAGAATGTATGAGAAGTGAGAACCTCATATCTCTAACACAACTGCTAAAAATGTCACGAAAGGAGGAAAAACGTGGCATGATAGGTTAAGGATCTCACTCCAAAACCCCACATTACAAGGTTCATAATGATTTTGTTCAAAATTTAGCTTTGCAAAACAAGGCAAAAGCCAAAAATGGAAAAGGGAACATGAAGTTAAAAACTAACATTCATGACTATTGAGCTTATTCTTCCTATTCTAACAATCACAAAAGCTTATTCATCCTACCCTACTCTAATACAAGAAGATGAAAAATGAGTTAGGTGATAATCATAGATCCAATATAACCATTTGATGAACTCATGAAAATCATGAGACTTTCCCTTATGTTTGGCCACAACCAAAACAAGGCCACATCAAACATCAAGTGAACATATACTAGAATCTCCATCTCACCTTGGCAAAACTATGAAGTAGGCTAGTGAATATGGGAAAACCAAAATCATGCTAAATATGGCATGCGTGTACCATTGCAAGCTCCTTCTATACAATGGTAGATGGGGCTGATGTAATCACCACAAGACAACCCACCAATACCAATGATCAAACCATCAAGCAAGAGGAGTTTTGAAGGCAAATCCAATATAATATGTAAGAAAACCAATGCCCCTCTTCTCCCTCACATGAAGAGCAATCTTATTCCAGGGATACCTCCTCATGTCAAAGAACTAATTAAAAGTGTGTGAAGGTGCTACAGTAATGACGTTTGATAGTCTTTCTTTAGTGACCCTAAGGTCTTGCTTAAATTTAGGACTTTCACCTCAAGAAGCAAGGGTTTGGATGATGTTACAACTCATACTAGAGGGGGCTCACAGATGTGATTTTCATCATATCACTTGTGAATTTTTTCACAAAAAACAAGATTGCAAGATTTCATGGCTAGACATTTTGATGGTCCTCCAAGAGGTTGGACATTGGTGATGGTTAGATCTTGTAAATGGCTCATGACTCAATACTTTGGTTGGCACATACGTTGTGACAGCTTATTATATAGAAAGGGCTCTCTTTGAAATGGGTCTTATAATAGTATAATACATATATTGAAGATGCACATAACATCATCTTAACCATTATATGGGGTCACGCTCCCTTTTCTCACAAAAAGGTATCAAACTTCATATGGAGCAATGGGTTTTATAATACATATATTGCAAGTGCATGTAACCTTATCTTATGAGGTCACCCCCTTTTCTCATGAAAGGTATTGAACTTCATACAGAGCACCCTCAAACTCACACATAATGAGGCACAACATTATTTTATGGCGGGTGGGGGGGGGGNAGACCCGCAAAGGCATATATGTGGAAGGGGTTTGATATCATTTTAACGTGAATCGGCCATCCGCTTATAAGTTATACCTAGTGCACATGACATATTAATGAAGGGACTAATACATGTTTTGCAAGAGACAACTCCATATTTGAGCCCGTAAGTACACACATGCTACCAATGACTTTGGTGGAGTCATACTCTTGACTTTACAATTTCCACATATGCTCCCATGAATTTGTAATGTCATCATGTGAATCGAACGTGGAGGGGTCATTCCCTATGTGTATTGTTGATTGGTCAGTGAATAATGTCTATTACATTGAATCTAATGTATTATGGGCATGAAGATAAATTTTGTGTGGTGTCGTCATTTGCTTAACAAATGAGTTTTTATCATTCGACAATATCGTACAATGAAATCGCCTCATCACATTGATCCGACTCAACATATATCTTCTTGAGGTCATACTCTTATATCAATTGGTTCATGCGTTCATGCATAGGATATGAAGTCATTTTGTTGGGACAATTTGATGTATTATGTGATGGGTCCACCATTGGAGCTGATCTCGCCATCTATTGGCTAGTCATAAGTTGGGTCACCCATTAAACCATCCCATTCTTAGCATGCATTGGTCATTTGCCTTGGAGGTCGATTAGAAGTCTTTTGGATTTTATTATGATGCGACCCTTGTTCATTTTGTGGAACCATGACTAATCATTGAGTGATTTGCATGAGACAAATTAGTTGGGCATCTTATTTATGGTTGGGGTCATGTATCATGGGTTGACCCATTAAACCATGGCATAGCATATTCCTTAATATGAGTCAATCGTTTGCCTTGAAACCATACATGGAGACCACTCAATTCATATTTGAGATGAATCTGTTAATTCATCATGTCAAAAGTACTGGATTTTTGTTAGAGGTATTCACTCATACTATTAAATATTAAAAATCAAGTGATTTATTTTGTAAGCCAATTTGCAAATATGTCACGCACCTAAGAAGTTGTTGGATCTTATTAATGTGATCAATCACCTTAGGAGGATTGGTGGAGTTAACCAACTCTATTTTATTGTTGTTGAACTCTTCTCAGAGAGTTGTTACATGATCTAACTATTAGTTTGATATTCTTAGAAAGATTGGTTGAGTAGAAAATGGATCTAGAAAGGGAAATTATCATTCTATTGTGTGTGGGCCCTACAGGGAAGATGAGCTAAAACCTATATAAGGGTTTGCTCTCTTTACTTGAAAGGAGGATGGTTTCGGAGAGGGACTCTTACTTATAAATATTTTGGGTGCTAGTGGAGACTAATGAAGATTAGGCTATGGTGCTTTAATGATGGAATAACTCTTTAAAGCTTTGCCTTGATGCTGGAATAAATGTTTAGTGCTTTCATTGTGAAGGATACATGCCTAGAGTAACTTCTATATGGTAATTTTTTCCAATTGAATTTGTTGAGTAGGTAAAGTGCTTCCTCTTACACTTCATGTATTTAGTTTACATATTTTTTTATTGTTGTCTCTAATGATAGGACTATGTAATAAGGTTGTCTCATAGCACTAAATCCTTGTTGTAGAAATGTTCCTATAGCCAGTTGATTAATCCCTCTTGATTTCTAATGATAGGACTATGTAATAAGGTTGTCTCATAGCACTAAATCCTTGTTGTAGAAATGTTCCTATAACCAGTTGATTAAGCCCTCTTGATTTCTTTTAGTTGGGAGGTTGGACTACATACCATGTATGTGATTGTATGTCCTCTCGTTGCAAGTACATCCAATGTAGTCTTCCATTTATAAGTATAACCCAATGTGCTCAATGGTTTCTAGGCACCTGTCTTCATCCTACCACAACTCATTTATTAATTTCATATCCTTGAAACCTTGTTTTGCTAAAGAACCTTTTATCCTTGAACTTTCACTCTAAACCTTTAGCAATACTAATCATTGGGACGAATCCCTTGTGCTATAGGAGAACTAGCACTGAATCGTAGAAGAGGCTGGTATGGCCCCCTTTTAGTTCAACCTGGGCTCTCACTTATGCTTTAGGGCTTTATCAGAAGGGGTTAGAGGTTAAGTTGTAACAGGTGGTAACAATGAACATTGCTTATTAAGACAAAGGAAAGTAGTGTGCATAGACATCAGTTAACTTTGCAGTAGAAAACAAGGCCAGAGTTCTACTAAGGCAAAATATCTACAAAAAGAAAGTCGACCTGCTTTGACCCAACACACAGTAGGGAAAGTGGCCAGAGCTCTAATAAGTAAAGCAAGATATTTACAAAAAGAAGGAAATCCTATCTACTCTGATCCAATGCGCCTAGGAAAGGGCACCAGTACTTCAGACTTTTATAGACAACAGAAAGACTCTGATCCAATGGAAAAACTTAGAAACTTCAAGGAGGCCCTCCAAGACAATACAAACTATACAAAACAAAAACTCCAAAGGGTAGGCCCAAAATTTGAGCAACACTTACCTAGTCCCTAACTGCATGTGGAATGTGTCACTCTCTAATGAGCATTTCATGTGAGGGACTCCAATATTGTACTTATCTCAGCCCTCCCCCTGTAATACAGGTCATAACATTTTAGGTCATCGAATTGTTGTTTGATTTCTCCAGAAAAAAAGACATGAAAGAACATCAGTTTCTCCTCGAGATTTATGTAATTGCTAACAGCTGTTATAGTCAAATATGAAGCAACTTTCTGGCTTCACCATGGAATCTATATGGTCACTCTCCATGATCCCAATCAATTTAGAGAAAGTACCCATGTTCCACCTAAGCTTAATGTCTACCTACATTCAAGAAGTGGTATTGTGCTCATAGAACCATGTGTACAGATCCATCTCAAACACATACTCCACTTCAACAACAGATTATCTTCATGTTTTAGATTTTTTAGCTTTTATTTTGTTTTCCTTCTTAGAGCAGCTTACATGAGGTACTTACATGTTAAAAAGAAAACTTTTGCTGCTTCTTTTGATTTTGCAAAACAGCCAAAGAACATCCAAGAATTATATGAAGTTTCCAGATATGAAAACCTCTACAGAAACATTTCAAAAAGGTTCATAGATGTTCAGTACTGAAACATTTCCAGGATAGGAAACTCGTGGTGGAGCGAAGTTTCCAATAACATAGGATGGAAGCCATTACCCATCAAGAATGATTTCAAGTATTTGAATCTATAAAAGAAGAGGACACATCTTTAAATCATAGAAAACCAAACAGATACCTTAAAAATGTGCAAACTAGGGATTTTCTCCAGGATAGGTTATGCAATTTTATATATTATGCAACTCTTACATGAACACTAACAGCTTATGTATTTCTCCAGTATGATAGTTATTGGGACATGTATAAAATACATATATGTGAAGTACAGGATAATTGTGTATGTTTTAACTTTTAACCATTAAGTACAGGAAAATCCCAAGCTTATGATCTCACACCCTGAAATCATTTGGTATGTATTCTTTAAATATTTCAAATTCTCACAAAATAAATAAGTTATTCCTCTGACCAACCAAAATGTACTCATCAACCATATAAACCTGATTAATGTCAGTCGCTGCTCTTCCTCTGAACTATAAAAGAAGACACTGTCATTCAGAAAGAAAATATGCTTAACAGTGAGGCAGAGAGGCAGACACCACAAACAACAGAACTTTCAAGCATACCTGAAGAAGACCCTGAGCTGTACAAGGAGCATATGAAAGAGAATGAAAAATCCATTCCCGAACAATCCGTTGCAATAAAGAACGTACTGTAGCCACCCAACCTGGATCGGTAGCAAGTGCAGATGGCACATGATTATTGACTGAGAAGAGCAATGAGTCTAAACAAGATGAATTCCACAAAATCTGCAAACACAACAGATTCTCAACCTGTCAAAATTTCCCATTCCCACTGTGCAACCTAAGTCAGTCCATTAATCATGAATTTATTAATCCAAATGATGCATTGTAGAAGAAATGAACTTACAAAGACCAGACTGTCAGAAGGAAATCAATATCTACCTGTGGAAACCTATTTCTCAGCTGACTCAACAAATTTATTGATATGTCACGGACATGTTCATCCCGGTGAGATACATTTTGTATAAAGAAACATGCATGTGCAGAAACTATAGCCTCTCTCTTCTCTGCTTCATCTCCAGTTGCAGATATCCTGTCTTCCTGGAGATAAAAATAACACCCACTCATTCTTAAAAATGATGACTACATTTGTATCAGTTAATAATCTGATGCTAGAGTTTATGTTTAATAAAAGTTACGTTATTATGTATCATACTTGGTACTTTTAACTTAGGAGTAATCTTTCATAAACTAAAGTGGTCAAACAAGTTATGTCTTACCATTATGACAGATAGTTGTACAAGTGATTGTCTCTCACATATCATTGTTTTGTGCATCACATTATCTGCTTACACATCATTTACATTTTTTGCACTCTCTTCTTTTGATAGAAACGGCACTAGGAGATGCTTTCACACTCCCACTCTCATGTTCACTCTGGATATAATTTTCAGTCACATTTACCTACTTTTCTAGTAATCATTGGACATTAATAAATTCACTCTCTCTCTCTCTCTCTCTCTCTGCAAATTTATCATGCGTATGTGCCTCTGTTTTAAAAAACAGCCAACTCGGATGCGGACTCAGCCGAGTTGACCAAGTTGACCCTCCACCAAGCCAACCCCGCCTTCAAAACGAATGGGATGACCAGTTCAGTACAGAACCTGTGAACTTGGCCGAATCCCGACTTGAACCAGCCAAGTTGATTGTAAAAAAGAAAAATCCTCTATGTTCAGTTACTCGGTAGTTTTTGGTAATACTAAATGGTAATATTAAATTGTTAAAGTAAAAGGATAGAAAATGAAAGATAAGGGGAATGTCACTCTTACTAGAAAATGAAAGATAAGAAAAATATCATTTTTGCTTTAATATTACCATTAATTGTTCCATGATGTTTGAGTGGTTTCAATCTCATCGGAGTTCATATGCAAAAAGTAGAATTTTAGATCCCATTCGGAATTAAATAAACTTAATAGTTTTCAAGATTTCAGGATTGCAAAGCTTCCACCAAATTCTATCATGTACGAGGATATGGGATTGGCAATTAATCAAGCACATCAACCGTTCTATATACCTTGATGTTGGTATTGATTTTTGAACTTTTTCGTCAAGACCTTAATAAAAATGTACTCTTCACTTGAGCATAATCACTTACTAACATGGGAAGTTTTTTCTACCTTACTTTAATGATTGGATTAGGAAGTTTCATCAAAATTGTAGGGTGTTGAGTGGTTGACTAATGTCCTTGGAGGATCAACTTTGAGATTAAATATGAATCATAACCATGTGCTTCTAGGCGTACTACTACTACTACAGCAATTGTAGATGACATTGAGGAGTCCAAGCTTGAACTAGATGATAATTCCATTGCTAATCCTAGCTCTAGTTCTACTTCTAGTTCTAGCAGTACGACGTTGACAATTGATCATGTTGATAAATGACATTTATGATGTATGATATATTATGTAGTGGCATGAGACCATGTTGTTTTATAACTCTACATGCCATTTAGGCCTCACTAATTATGTATATTATTCCACGTATGTATTGCACTATTGCACAATACACTTCGTGTCATTTTGATATGTTCATGCTTATAAGGTATATACATGAGCAGACTTCGGATATTTTGTCTCTAATGCTTTAGAATCATGGATTGGAATCTTTGAAATATTGTTTTTCTTTAAAATTTAAATATTTTATGTAATTTTGAGTAAACCAAGTCTTTAAATTCAAATCATTCAAGTATTCAAATCATTCAAGTCATTACCGATTCCGAGTCCGAGTCCAAGTTGACTCTTGACCAATTCTTGGTCCAAGTTGACCCTTGACCAATTCCGAGTCCAAGTCCAAGTTTTAAAACATTGGTGAGTGCATAGTTTAAAACGGTATCAAAGGTACCACATTGCCATCTAGGAGGTCAGAGCCCATCACCAAGGCAACTGAGGAGGTCACAAAGAGGACAAAAATCGTCATGGGCACAATAAAACAGGAGCAGTCAGAAATCTCATGGCACATAAGAGGCAAGGTAGCAAAGTGAAGACCCATTGCTAAAGAAGTGGAGGTACAAAAGCAATGGCAGCACCGATGGCACAATAAAAAAGGTAAAAGAAAGAGATTAAGGTTATAGCCTTTTATATATTTAAATAATAGAATTAAAGAGATAGAGAGAAGCCAGCCCAAAAGAGAAAAAACTACACTTGACAACCCACGAGGCAAGTTGTCAGTCGATCCACAAGACAAGTAATAACAGCTTCGCAATCAAACAGATCAAAGGTCAAAAATCAATGGCTTATATGGACATCAACAAAGAGATGACAATCTCAAGTGGTATTATGGCATGTGTTGCAGCAGCTCACGGAGATTTAGCTAATAGGAAAATCAACAAATGCAATGGGAATAAATGAAATAAACAGTTGATGATTTTGGAGAATAACACATGGTTTTGGTGCATGCATCTATATTATAATGTTTGTTGGTTGATGGAGGTTGTTATATGGCACACCTTTCAAGGGTGCAAGTCTCCTAGATGACCTTGTCTTCATGATGCATGGTCAAAGCTTCATTTGCCATTACTCTCTCTAGAGGAACCCTAGTTTCTCTCATACATTTGAGGAGGTTGTCACAACTAACTAGGGTGCACTCATCTGACATGACTTCGGAAACGAATATTTTATTGAGTTGGTTGACCTTGGGAGAGAGAACCACGTTTGACCAAGCTTTTTTCCTCCAAAAGCGCCCCAGTTAGTTGGGCATCTAGCACATTTTTCTAGGAGTCTATTGGAGCACCCTTCTCTCACACGTGTAGGAAGTCGATCACATTCTATTTAAGGAAGTTGATTATAAGTTTGTTATAGAGCACCCTCCTAAGGTGTATTTATTTTAATACTTCTTCATTCAAGGCATCTTGGAGGGTGCACATTGAGGGAATTGGTATGGGTACACATTCCTCTATCAAGAATTACTTTATATTTTTGCATGCAAGCATCTTAGAGGGCACACATATGGAGGATAGTTCATTATTTCTTAGAATATTGACATGGTAAAAGAAGCTTATTTCAGAGATGTGCCCCTCCTTTAGGAGATTCCTCACGCATATTTTATTATTTTTCCTATAGGAATGAATTCTCCTAAAGGATGATGACCTTTTAAATTGACAAGCGAGCTCACAAACCCCAACATTTTAGTATTTTTGGACTTGCCAAGGAGTTTGTTAGATAAGATAAGATAAGATAATTTATTAATGAAAGATAAGATAAGACAATTTATTAGAAAAATATTTCATTTTATTGTAAGAGAGATCTAGCTCATTTCTATATAAAGGAGCTTCCTCTCCATTTCATTTACAATTGAGGAGTTGGGAGCTAGGAGCTAGAGAAGTGATGAAGCACTAGAGCTTAAGAGTTGATGTTTAATGGAGCTTCCTTGTATTATGAAGATTTATGGGTAATGAAGCATTGAGGTATTAATCCCCTTTGTTGTAAGGTCTTATTTTGTCTTTCATTAGTTGTTTATTTGTTATAGAATTTCCTTGTTATGATACTAATGTGAAGGCTTAACAATGAACCTAAAATTCAATTAAGAACATGTAATGTGAGGAGCTTCTCCGTCTTATGTAATTGCTGTTATAATTCTGTTTGTTTTCCATTCTCCTAACAAATAAATTGAAGATTTGGAAGCACATTACTGTTAAATTTTAATAACCAGATCTGATTGCAATTTATTCACTGATTTTTATACCCAACTTATGCATAAAACAGAATCAGAAATTACAATACACTGATTATTAATGCACAGCAGAATTTAAATAAGGAAATTGTCACACAATTTGACACGTTGATTTACCTTGGAATCCCTAATCACTGGGAAAAAACAGCAACAGAATGTCCTCTTATTTTAGATTTAAAATAGCACTTACAGTCTACAAAGCTCCAGATGCCCTACTAACTCACTCCCACTGCAATCTGTGCTCAAGCCAAGGTTACTTGGGAGCAGGAGCGAAAGTGAGAAGCGGGAAGCGGGAAGCGAAGTGAAAAGTGAAATTTTCAAAAGCTTCGGTGGTGGGAGCATTTTTGGGAGCGTTTTTTATATAATATATATTTTGATGCATGTGTCAACAAAACCATGTGCATCCATCAAAATTCAAACCATTATACACAAATATGCAAAGTTTCTCATGTATATAGCAAGTAAGAGCGCATACAGCCAAGATAGCTCCGAGTGCAATCCATATCTGAACCAAAGTTCATCAATAAATAGGCTATAAACTAGGGATGCTTCAAATACTAGTTTTGAGGCCACCAACATCAATCTGAACAATCAGCACCACCAACATCAAGATATATAGAGGGGTTGGTGTGTTTGATTAAATGGCAATCCCATCCCTCGTACATGATAGAATCCAGTGGAAACACTGCAATCCTGAAATCCTAAAAACGGTTAACCCTGTTGAATTTTGAATGGGATCAAAAATTCTACTTTTTGCATTTGACGTCCAATGGGGTTGGAACCACTCTCAAAAGTCCTGAAACAATGAATGGTAATGTTAAAAATTGAAGTAAAAGGATAGAAAATGAATGATAAGGAGAATGCCAACTTGTACTTTAAGAATTTAATATTACCATTTAATGCTACTGATGATTACTAAGGTTAGGTTTTTTTTATTAGAGTAGGCTTTGCCTCCTTTATATAGCATTAGTATGGACCTAGGGTTAGTTACCCCCCACCCATCACTTGGTTAAAAAGGTGGGAGCGTCTTTTTTTGCCTAGAAGCGCTTCCCCAGTGCTTCCTTAGGAAACAAGAGCAAACGGGGGGGCGCTCCCATGCAACATAGGCTCAAACCCTCAATCGTTGAAGACAACCCCAGCTTGAGAGAATCTCTCTCCAAAGCCTCTAAGAGAATCCCTCTCTTAGTTCTTTACTCTCAATTCTATCTCTAAAAAACTTACAATGATCAATGCTCTATAACTCTCCATAGACTATTTTCTAATATTCACTTTATGCAAGTATCTTGGGCTCAATACCATCAATCCTCAAATACCATGGGCCTTCAATACCATTGACCATAAAGTATTGCAAAAGATACTTATACAAGTAATGTCTATACTTATACAAGTAATGTCCACGTGTTAGATACAAGCCAACATAGAAGCACCTATCCTCACTACAAACCTAAGTCACACGGTTCGGGTTCGGGTTCGGGTTCGGGCTCGGCAAAGATTAGGTTCGGTTCAGGTTCGAATTTTCCAATGAGGTTCGGCTGAGGTTCGACAATGGGTTCAACTATATATATAAACTTTCTTCATATACTCCCCCTTAACTAATTTTGTACACCCCATAGCCCATAGGATTCAAAGCACTTAGGTCACTATTCATAGTTTCATCATATATACTTGTTGTTTATGACACTTCTGCTCACAGATTTGTGCTTCCCACAACAATAGTTTGTTCTTAGGGGAAAATCTATGTTCTTACTTGTTGTTTGGTTTGTTCTTATGTAGACTACAGGTATGATATTTCATATTACAGAGAGCATTTAGACAACATAAATAAATAGAGAGCATTTAATCTATAGACAACATAAATAAATCAAGAACATTTAATTTATAGACAACATTTTATATACAACATAAATATATAGAGAACATTTCATTCATAGACAACATAAATAAATAGAGAGCATTTAATTTATCGATATTGTGTTTTTTTTCAATTTTTTTCAGTGAAAAAATCGAACCTAAAAAAAAAATTGCCTTCAAGTTCTCCTTTAGGTTCGCCTTCAGGTTCGGGTTCGGCTTTAGGTTCGACATTAGGTTTGGCTTCATGATCAGGTTCGACGAGGTTCGACTTCGGCTTCAGGTTCGGCGAACCTAAACGAATTTCAAATTTTTTTTGAGGTTCGTCGAACCTCAAACCTCAAGGATTAGGTTTGGCAAACCCTGTGACTTAGCTACAAACTTCAACACTCCCTCTTTGTGAGGAACGTGTTCTGCACCACCCCCAACTTGTCCCTAAAGAACACAAAATTGCCCTTAGGAAATCATTTGGGGAGGATGTCCGCAACCTGCTAATCGGCACAAATGTATTGGAGCTTCACAACCCCTTTCTAAACTATGTCCCTGATGAAATGATACATGATCTCAATATGCTTGGATCGGTCATGAAACATTAGATTTTCAAAGTTTGATACAACTCTGATTGTCACAATAGATGATTGTCGCGTCCAACTCTAGACCAAATAACTTGATAAGCACCTTGCAAAAAGCTATATGGTCTCACAACTCGCCAAAATGGTTGCCATGTACTCAACCTCTACATAACTAAGTGTCACCAACTTCTGATTCTTGTTGAAATAAGAAACAACTCTTGACCCCAAGCTAAAGCAACACCCTGAGGTGCTTTTCTTGTCCATTGCACTGCCTGGCCAATCTAAATTTGTGCTGCCCACCAACTGCACTCCATCACGTCAAACATACATGAGTCCATACTCCATTGCACCTCTCAGATGCTTAAGCCCATGCTTCGCTGCTATCTACTGCACCTTCCTCGACTCCACCATGTATTGGTTGAGTGTGTTCGCAACAAAACAAATATTCAGTCGGATGTTAACCAAATACATCAAAGAACCAATCAATTGTCTCTACACCATGCAATCCACCAACTCTGACTCATAAACATTCAGCTTCTTCAAGTTAGTGATCATGGGTGAAATCATAGGCTTGCATTCCTCCATCCCAAATCTCTTTAGAATCTCAACTGCATATTTTCCTTGACCAAGGAAAATCTCACCTTCACGTTGCCAACTTGCCACACCTCCAATCCCAGAAAATAGTCCATTGAACCCAAGTCCTTCATCTCGAACTCCTCCGCAAGGTCCCTCTTATGAGCTTCTCAAAACCTATCAGAAACAAGTCATCCATGTATAGTACAAGAATGAGTGGATCATCACAAACCAATAAGAAGTACAGGTTGAATCTGCCTCACTCTTGTCTGAGCCCAAACACAACAGATAACTGTCGATCTTGGAATACCAAGCTATATGTGTCTCCTTGAATCCATACAAGGCCTTCTTCAACCTACACATGATAATCCCTCCCATGTACCTCAACACCCTAAAGGTTGATCTATATACACTTCCTCCTCAATCACTCCATTGAGGAACGTTGTCTTCACATACATCTGAAGTATCATCCACCCCATCTCTAATGCAATAATCATGAGAGCTCTAATGGAAGTGTATCGAGCAACAAGAGCAAAGGTCTCCTCACAATCAACTCCCTCTTTTTGGGAGAAACCCCTTGCCACGAACCTTGCCTCGAACTTCTCCACACTGCCAACTACAGTATGCTTGATCTTAGAGATCCACTTGGAGCTCGTTGTTGACTTTCCCTTCGGTCTAATCCCACACATTATTCTTCATGATGGAAGAATACTCCTCCACCATGGCAGCCTTCCACACCTGATGGTCTACAACCTCCTAAAAGCTGGAAGGCTCAAAATCAATAATGTTGGTTGCTAGTGCCATATAACTAGAAAATCTCTATGGTGATATGCTCATCCTCATTGAAGTCCTTGGAGCATCCATTGGCTCTTGTGCTTTCTTCAAGGTTTTCTTTGCCCACTTTAGCTTCTTCTTCCTAGAAGATTCGACCGGGGTGAAGTGAGCATCCTCCTCCTCCTCATGATCAAGTTGCTCACCCTGCACACTCCTCTAGGTACCTATAACTTGTGATGGTGATCTAACTTCTGCCTTTGGTGCTTCCTGCTCCTGAGTTTCTACTTCAATTGGTATGGATCCACAATACTTCCTAAAAGCCCTATCCTCCTCAAATCTCACATCCCTCTACACCACTATCTCCTTCAATATTGAAATGTACACCGTGTAGCGTTTTGAGGTTTCATTATACCCAACGAGAATGCCCTTCTCAGATATTGGCTCAAGTTTCGTCCACTTCTCATAAGCACCCAAAGAGCGATGATGTATAATCTCTAGTTTCTCTCCTGTGAATGCCTCTTCAAGAGTCATCTTCCACAATACTTTTTGTGGGCTCCTGCTATGCAAAATTCAAATAAACTACAGTGTTGCAAGATTCTACCCATAAAACATGGAAAGATCTTGATCATGTAGCATAGCCTTTGTTGCCCCAATGATTGCTCTATTCTTTTGCTGAAAGACTTAGTTCTGTTGTGGGTTAAATGGGACAATCAGCACCCTCTTGATCTTAGCATCTGCACAGAACTCCTTGAAGGCCTTCGAGGCGTACTCGCCTCCATTATCTGTTTTGAGCACCTTGATTCTTTATGAGTTTGGTTCTCCACAAAAGCTTTGAACTCTTTGAACCGTTTAAAGTCTTCTCCAGATTCTTTGCTCTTCAGGAAATAGATCCAGGTATTCCTAGAATGGTCATATATGAAGCTCACATAATATTTGAACCCTCCAATAGGCAAGTCTAGCATGGACCCACAAATATCTAAATGGATCAAATCTAAGATCCCCTTGGATATGTTGCCATTGATGAGAAAGGCAGTCTTTGCGCACTTGCCCATGGCACACCCTTTGCATACACCGTGATGGCTTGTACTGAAAGAAGGCAAACCAATCACTAAGTCCCTGAGCACTTTGAAAGCTCCATGATGCAAATGTGCCATCTATCTATGCCATAGCTCACCATCATGATTGCTACTGTTGTTGTTCGCCAACAAACTAGTTGGTTGGAATTGGAGTCTATACAGCTTGTTTCTCCCGACTTCGATTACCTTCACTAAGCTAAAGTTGGATCCCTTAGGATGGATATAAACTTTCCCATCCTGTAAAGTTACCTCAAGCCCTTTGTCCTCCAAGACAGAAACTGAGATCAAATTCTTCTACAACTGTGGTACATATAGTACATCTTTCACCAATAATACCTTCCCAAATTTCCTCTAAAACTTCACATTCCCTATTCCTGTTGGATTGTACTTGGAGTGTCCCTAAGCTCAATGCAAAACTCAAAGCTATGCCTCCTTTAGATTGGCGAAATAGTCTCGTACTCGTCATGTCACATTAAGCAGAACTATCAATGTACCACACACCGATGGACATTGAGCTAGAGAGACATGCGACGAGCGAGGACTCATCCTCAAATCAGGTTGTCTAATCTAGTGATGTAGCCCTACCACTGGTGGATGCCCCATCCAATTGGTCCTCTATCCTCAACCTGGTAGACAACCTGTCTAGATCTGAAAAACCCACACAACAATAGAATCTTTTGCAATCCTTGCAAAACCTGTAACCCAATCTTACGAACAAACTTTCGTAACTCGAACATTATTTTGCCAAATCTATCCCAACGGATTCTTGAGATCCTGGCGCTATCAAAACAACCCTACACTATCCATCTACCCGAAAATTTTAAGCGTGCCCATGGACTTTTCTGGGCACTTTTACCCCATGCTCGGAGTTGCCCAAGCCTGCCCGATGGCTTGGACTACTGCCCAAGAGGCCCTTTTTCTCTAGCGACTAGCTTCTCTGCTTGGAAGACGCATTTGGCAGCTACCAGTCGTTTTTCTCTTCACCGACAACTAATTGCAGTCGTCACCCCTGTTGACGGTTGGCTAAGTTCACAAACTACATTGCTCTGGTTCTCGACATCTATCACCTCGTGCACCCTGCTCCCAGGTCGAGCCACACTGCACTCCCACCGACAACTGCAGTCTCTTCACCTTGTCGATCCCAACCATTTATTGCTTCGGCGAGCCAATCTCCTGCTCCGTAACTACGGACAGCTGATCTTCACACCATCTAATCCATCATTCACCTCGATCACCATGACCTTTGCTTCCCAACTTCTCCACATGTTCTAGCGAAAACTACTCCACGCTTCCTGTCAGCAACTTCCTTCTCTGCAAATCGCCTAGACAGAAGGCCACAAGCAAGTCCAAATTTCCTTCATTCATTTGTCGTTTGTGCTTAACAGCAACCCGACATCGACTGTTCGTGTGATCTTCCTCTGGTGCTTGACTCAACTCTAACCTACACACAAATCTACAGCAATCCTCCACAACGCCTTGGCGACGCACCTTCGATCTGGCAACCAGTAGTCACTCTTGCATGCCCGTGTTCACATCCTTTGCTCTGGGTAGAGATTGTTACCAATGCCCTTCCCAACCCAAGCCTTGGTCTCTCTGTGTGCTGCCTACAGTGACCCTTCATCATTAACTTACAGCCTTCCACTTAGATCATCCCAATCCTGTGTTGTTCGTACGACCGCTATACGGTGCTCATACAGCCTGTAGGGTGCTCGTATGGTCTCCTTTTTTAAATATCTCGTAAATAATCCAAATGATGATTTCCTCTCAGAGCAAAACTGGCCTCATCACCAGATATGATAGCATGTTAAATTTTAATAACCAAATCTGATTGCAATGTATTCACTACTTTTTAAACCCATTCTTAGATTTAACATGCATAAAACTTAGTCAAAAGTTTCAATACATTTATTATTAATGGACAAAATAATTTAAAACAAGAAATCATCACACAATTTGACGCATTGATTTACCATGGAAAATCAAATCCCTGGGAAAAACCACCAACATATTGTCTTCTTATTTCATATTTAAAACATCACTTACAATTTACAAAACTCTACAGACCCTATTGGTTCACTCCCACTGCAATCTGTGCTCAAACCCTCAATCATTGAAGACAACCCCAACTTGAGAGAATCACTCTCTCCAAAGCCTCTAAGAGAATCCCTCTCTTAGATCTAATCACTCATTGATCTCTCACTCTCAATGTATCTCTAAAAAACTAACAATGAGTAATGCTCTCCAACTCTCCATAGACTCTTTTATAATATTCACTTTATGCAAATACCATAGGATCAATACCATGGGTCCTCAAATACCATGGGCCCTCTAATACCATTGACCATAAAGTATTACAAAAACCCATAAACCCATGGGAAAACCCATAAACCCTCAGCTACACCGCTTACAGGGTTAAAAAATTTGCTTCAAGAACTTTTGTTCCCCTTTCGAAACACAGGGTATGGACGTTAACACACTCTTCCACCTTCATTCTCAGGCTTAGAAAGCACTGTAACCCATAAACCCATGGTAAACCTATAAACCCTCATCTACCTTTTTGTCCTCTGTCCTCAATCATTCAATTCTTCTAGAAGAAAGGTTGAGGCAGTTAATGCCTTGGGCAGAGCAAGGCATGGCAGTCGGTTTCGTGACTGAGCCAACCTGCAGTATGAGCAAGCTTGCAGCCTAGAGAAGCCACGTTCTTGCTTCTAAAGCAAGTAAGCACGTGGAGGCGTGCCAATCCGCCTTTCCCTCGATTGCAAGAACGTTTTGTTGTTGTTCTGGGTTGTGGGTGAGGAAATTCATCCTTATTCTGTAGTCGTAGTTGTTCTTCGATGAGGGTTAATTCATTCGCTCATGCATTGTTCAGTGATCCACAATCCTGAGTCGCGAAAGTGTTGTTCTGCAATATTTCTCTGAGTTACAGAGTGGTATGGAACCCTGGTCTCTTGTGTTCAATTGAAACCTTGTCTCTCCTGTGTTACAGAGTGAGTGGGATGCAAACTTGTTGTCTGTGTTACAGAGTGGAACCTTGTGTTGCTGTGTCTCCTTGTGGTTTGTTGTGATGTGCACCCTGGTTTGGCTCTAAACTGTATGCAAGACTTAGGAGTGGAAGAGACGCTGAATGGGCTTGATAAACCTAGTGCAAAGAGGAACTTCACAAAAAGATAAGAGTGGCTGGTGAATCTTCTATGCACACCCTGAAGAGCACTGGAAGGGAAGGTATAGCCTGAGGGAATGTGGAGCAGAGAAAGGGATACTTCCTTGTGTTGGGTGTGTAGGTATTGTGGATGTCAGGCCAGATAGATCTTGTGGAGGTGTCCCTAGCTCTTGAATGAGACACTAGCTTAGCCATTCTTCCTTTCCACTGCCTTAGCAGCCTGATAAACCCAAACATAGATTGGCTTGGCTGACAACCTGATAAACCCAATTGTATATTGGCTTGGCTGGGCAGCCTGATAAACCCAATCAAAAATTGGCTTAGTTGAGCAACTTGATAAACCCAACTAGTAGTTGGGATGGTTGTGTCTTGTTGTGCATTTGGCCATATGTGATCCTTGGCTGGACAGCCTAAAAACCCCAATTGTAAATGTTGGCTTGGTTGAGCAGCCTGATAAACCCAGCAGTGAGATGGCTTGGCTGAGTAGCTTGATAAACCCATATGTTGGCTTGGCTGGTCCTTAATGTGAATGTTGGCTTCGTTGGTCCTTAATGTTAATGTTGGCTTGACTGTGTGCAGTCTAATAAACCCAACTATTTGATCGCTTGGCTAAGTAACCAGATAAACCCGGGAGTGTTTTGGCTTGTTTAGTTGCAACCTGATAAACCCAACTGTGTGTTGGCTTGGCTGGACAGTCTAATAAACCCAACTGTAGGTTGGCTTGACTGTGTTTGATGTGTTATGGCTATGTGTGTGCCTGTTGTTCTCTAGTTCCTTGAGAAAATCATGCCCAGCTCGAGGGTGGCAATGGTGTTGAGAGATTGATGAACACACTAGCCTATGGTTGGGTGGAACGTTGCAGCGACATAGCTACTTGCAGGACGGCTTCATCTTCAAGATAAGTATTCTCTGTTGTGTTATTTCTCCAATGTATTTGCATATGAATATACTGATTATGTTGAATGCTTATGAATGAATTAAAGTAGAGCTTACCATTGATTGAATGTCCCTGCATTTTATATCTGCATATGTTTTCGGTTCCAATGCATTTTGCCTAAGTTCATGGAGGCTAGTAGCCTTGTTACAGAGTCAGAATGCATCTGACTTAAGTGTTTCTGCACCGCGAAGTCCGCCTATGGGGGGCAGAAGGAGAGAGGCGAAAAGAGAAGTTGAAACAAGGCAAAATGTTGGTTTTCCGCACCCCAAAATCCGTCGGCGGAAGGCGAAAAGCAGAAGCGAAAAAAGAGCCGAAAATTCCAAGGTAAAGTTGGATTTTTGCACCCCGAGCCCGCTGCAGAAGGCGAAAGTCGAAAGGCGGAAATCGGCAAAATAGAGAAAGGTTAAGGTAAAGAGTCAATTTTCCGCATTCCAAAGTCAACCCACGAAAAGCGAGAGGTCGGAAGTCGAAAAGCGGGAAACCAAATGATAAAGTAGTATTTTTATGGATTTCTGCATACACGTAATAAACATAAGTGCATGAACATGTAAATTCAGATTCAGAATAGTGTTGCTAATAAAATTTAAACTATAATAAAGCATGAAAATAATTTTCATCTCTTTCAACTCAACGCTCCGCTGGTCACTGCGTTGAAGTTGATCATTGAAATTTGAGATGTTTGACTTTGAATATCATGTACTAAAAATAGATACAGTATTAGAAAATCATACCATTGTTGAATCCACTTTATACTCAGATATTTCTGAGTTTGATCTTGTCACCGAAGGGATAAGTCAAATTGGGTAAACCATATACGTACCTTGAGAGAGAGGTTTAAAGCAGACAGAAACAGACCTCAGACTCTTAGTCAACAGGAAGAGAGGTTTCAATCTAAAGCACAGGCTTGAGTAATTCAGCCATACCCATAACAGTCATGCTAAGGACACACAGTCACTTAGCACAAGAGACACTCACTCATACTCTCTTACAGTCATGTTGAGTAAGCAATACATAGAACTCTCTTACAGTCATGTTGAGAATGCAATACACAGACCACTACACAGACCATAATAAAGAACCTCAAGGTCACGCTGAGTAAACAATACACAAACCAAGGTAATGCTATCCGGAAAGCCTTCACGCAGGGTGCAGCGCGAGAATACATGAAGACCAAGTCACCGCAGATCAAAGGGGAATGTACACGGAGCAAGAGGGAGGTTGTGTGCTTAGCTCACACATGGTGCAGGCTCAGACCATCGCGAGAAGCAAGCTGAGATCACAATGATGATAGTCCACAAGAACAAAACCAGAGGTAATCCCGTAAATAATTACAAAGAGGTAAAAACGGTAAGGGTAAACCCATTGCAGAGAATTGCTGTGAAGGAACCAACGAGAGCTGAGATCACCGCAGAGGATGGGCACGTGAGGGAGCCGACAAAAATAACGACCATGAGAGAAATCGCAGAGATCAAGTAATCCCATGAATAAAATAAACACAGAGATCAAGCTGGGCATAAGAACCAAAAATCGCAGAGGTCAAACTCTGTCCAACAAATCGCAGAGTAGACTCAGCTTAAAAAACCCAGAGGTAAAACTCTGTCCAACAAATTGCATAGTAAAAAAAATACAGACAACCCGTGAAAATAAACACGTGAGGATAACTGGAGAGACTTAGAAAATCAATAATCAAATAAAAATGCCCTCATCCTTTTATAAGGTTAAGTGGTGTAAAAAATTCAAGTTTTGGATAGTGCTAAGGGTCCACGTAAAAGATTGACGTTTAGAATAGTGGCAAGGGTCCACAATAAAAAATCCAAACCAAAACACTTTAACCAATAGTGTAATTTAAAATAATCCAAAGTCTAATCATAAAGTAACTTTAATCCATAATATAATATAAAATCATCCAAAAGAGTAATCATAAAAAAAACATGAGATAAGATTAAATAGTTCAAAAAGTCTTTATTAATAAAATCATAAAGATTTTATTAATAAAAATATAAAATAAAAATTTAAATAAAGTCATAAAGTGAAAGTCCATAGGTCCAATATAAAGTTAATAGTCCAAAATAGATAGTCCAAAACTACAAGTGGGTCAAGGGTCCAAAACATAAGGTAACCATAACAACATATGGTCCAATGGTCTTTACTAAACCATTAGGTAAATACACTCCAAAAGTAGGAGTCATCATAATCAAAGGTGCACATAAGTGAGGGTGCTAGGACCAAGTATGAATAGGACCCATAGTGAACAACCACAAGATCAAGGTGAACCGTAAAGGTGGACAATCATTCAATTAGGAAAAACAAGACCAAAGACTTTTCTCTCTCAAGGTACATAGTTTTATATATTTTGTCATCACTGTATAAAGCGGAAGATCCAAACGGATGGTACAATCCTTTTGTCCTTAACACTGCTCCAAAGGGTTAGGTACTAGGGTCATCGTCAAGAGGTGGCCAGTTCCTTGAGAAGCAACCTAGCAATAACCAATTAAGAGAGGGGACATCATTATCTTCCATTCTTAATGAATGGCTTTCAGCCTTACGCTGAGTTTCAGTGTCACACTGAATCAAGTTGATCAATCCCTGGACCCTAACTGGATCCTCCATTCTCTCGCAGAATGGTTCCCAGTACTAAGCTAAGTTTCAGTCTCACACTGAAAGTTGATCAACTACCTGTAGGACCTACTTGGACATCGTGTCCCTGGTTCAAGACCAGAATATATCTCTGCCTCTACCTGCAGGCTCTACTTCGACATCGTGTCCCTGGTTCCAAACCAGAATACCCTAGAGGCATATAGGGGCCCTAGCCACATGCTAGGGGCTTTTCCATGGCATCAACCTGCTTGGTCCTAGACCAAGAACCCCAGGAGACTACTGGGGGCCCTAGGGTACCTTCTAGGGTCTTATTCTATCATAGTCAACTGACTAGGGTACCATCCTATATGAGAATGGGTCTCGCAGCTGCACAAACTTTAACACTCCCTCTCAACAAGAGAGGCATTCTCAGCAACACTAAGCTTGTCTTGAAAGCGCTTAGACTTCAACAAAGGCTTAGTCAACACATCAGTAAGTTTGTCTACTTAAAAGTGTAGACTTCATCTTGTTCCATACATGGTTAACCTTCCTCTTGATGTGTACCTACCTGTTATAGAGCACAGGGTTTTCTAGGAGCTTGATCTTTTATAGATCCACTTGGAATTTGTGAATGACTTCCAGCTGAGAAACACTTTCCACATGTCATTTGACATCCTCCAAACCGTGATGTTTGGTATCCACCTTATAAATGACGTGGCTCATCTGAGGTATTATGAACCTCTCAAAGAGATCAACTAAAGACTCTCGGATCTCCTCCCTCTCCTCATCTAATAGAGATGACTCATGGACTGGACTTTCTTCCATGTCTGTATGACTAGAAGTTCTCTGAAGACTTCCTTCAGGGGAGATTACAACTTCTCCTTGCAACCCCATTTTGCTAGAGATTGAGAAGCACTTATGGCTCCCTCTTGATCTCTAAACTTACCAATGTTCCAATAACAAATGCATGGTAGTTTAATCCTGCAATTTGTGGAGCCTCTTGCTCCCTTTGTACATGAGTACCCAGCTCCCTCTCGAGTTGTGCAGATAACTTTAAGCATAAACAGAATTGGTAAGTATTCATTGCTTGTCATATCATCCTCCTTTATAAGTTAAGATTGAATGTCATCAATTTCACTTACTACCAGGAGTTTATCATTCATAGACATACACTGCAGCTATCTTAGAGCTGTCACATGATATGACAATACTAAGGGTCAACATGAAGTAGAATAGGAAGACCTCTCTATATCTGCTCTTATGCAGAATTTACATTGTGCATCACATTGAATATGAACCCATAATATACATGCAATGGTACAAATTTAGATCATAATCCTAGACAAGAAATTAAACTCTAGGCTTCCCATTGATTGATGTATAATAAACAATGGTTAAGCATTCTATGTCATTATCCTTTAAGCCTGAGTATGCACTTCTTAAACATAATGAAAAATGATCATAGACAACTCCAATAATACTTAATCACTTCCATCAATGAGTAAGGTATCATAATTAAGTGGGCTTGTCATGGGTTACCTAATAAATCCATTTTCTGGTAACACTTGTCAGCACTATAGATACAACCACATTTCTTTGTTCACTGTTATTGTTCTAATCAAACATATATGTAATTATCGGATCTCTTTACCATCTTATCACTTTGATGGCTAATGAACTCCTTACCAAAATTTGTAAAGTTTAAAACTAACAAGTTAAGTCCTTATGACAACCCCTACCTTAGGATCATGTAGACTCTGTTACCCTCAAGACAGAGTTATCCACATCCTAAGCTCTGATACCATGTTGAATTTTAAGAGGCAGTGATGTTTTAATACACGTAATAAACATAAGTGCATGAACATGTAAATTGAGTAAGCAATACACAGGCCTCTCTTACAGTCATGTGGAGTAAGCAATACACAGACCACTACACAAACCATAATAAAGAACCTCAAGGTCACGCTGAGTAAACAATACACAAACCAAGGTAATGCTGTCCGGAAAGCCTTCACGCAGGGTGCAGTGCAAGGATACATGAAGACCAAGTCACCGCAGATCAGAGGGGAATGTACACGAAGCAAGAGGGAGGTTGTGTGCTTAGCTCACACATGGTGCAGGCTCAGACCATCGTGAGAAGCAAGCTGAGATCACGGTGATGATAGTCCACAAGAACAAAACCAGAGGTAATCACGTAAATAATTACAAAGAGGTAAAAACGGTAAGGGTAAACCCGTTGCAGAGAATTGTTGTGAAGGAACCAACGAGAGTTGAGATCACCGCAGAGGATGGGCACGTGAAGGAGCCGGCAAAAATAATCACCGTGAGAGAAATCGCAGAGATCAAGTAATCCCGTGAATAAAACAAACACAGAGATCAAGCTGGGCATAAGAACCAAAAATCGCAGAGGTCAAACTATGTCCAACAAATCGCAAAGGTCAAACTCTGTCCAACAAATCGCAGAGTAGACTCAGCTTAAAAAACGCAGAGGTAAAACTTTGTCCAACAAATCGCATAGTAAAAAAAATACAGACAACCCGTGAAAATAAACACGTGAAGATAAGTGGAGAGCCTTCGAAAATCAATAATCAAATAAAAATGCCCTCATCCTTTTATAAGGTTAAGTGGTGTAAAAAATTCAAGTTCTGGATAGTGCTAACGGTCCACGTAAAAGATTGACGTTTAGAATAGTGGCAAGGGTCCACAATAAAAAAATCCAAACCAAAACACTTGAACCAATAGTGTAATATTAAATAATCCAAAGACAAATCATAAAGTAACTTTAATCAATAATATAATATAAATAATCCAAAAAAATAATCATAAAAAAAACATGAGATAAGACTAAATAGTTCAAAAAGTCATTATTAATAAAATCATAAAGATTTTATTAATAAAACTATAAAATAATAAATTTAAATAAAGTCATAAAGTGAAAGTCCATAGGTCCAATATAAAGTAAATAGTCCAAAATAAATAGTCCAAAACTACAAGTGGGTCAAGGGTCCAAAACACAAGGTAACCATAACAACATATGGTCCAATGGTCTTTAATGAACCATTAGGTAAATACACTCCAAAAGTAGGAGTCATCATAATCAAAGGTGCACATAAGTGAAGGTGCTAGGACCAAGTATGAATAGGACCCATAGTGAACAACCACAAGATCAAAGTGAACCATAAAGGTGGACAATCATTCAATTAGGAAAAACAAGACCAAAGACTTTTCTCTCTCAAGGTACATAGTTTTATATATTTTGTCATCACTGTATAAAGGGGAAGATCCAAACAGATGGCACAATCCTTTTGTCCTTAACACTGCTCCTAAGGGTTAAGTACTAGGGACATCGTCAAGGGGTGGCCAGTCCCTTGAGAAGCAACCTAGCAATAACCGATTAGGAGAGGGGACATCATTATCTTCCATTCTTAATGAATGGCTTTCAGCCTTACGCTGAGTTTCAGCGTCACACTGAATCAGGTTGATCAATCCTTGGACCCTGACTGGGTCCTCCATTCTCTCGCAGAATGGTTCCCAGTACTAAGTTGAGTTTCAGTCTCACACTGAAAGTTGATCAACTACCTACAAGACCTACTTGGACATCGTGTCCCTGGTTAAAGACCAGAATATATCTCTGCCTCTACCTGCAGGCTCTACTTCGACATCGTGTCCCTGGTTCCAAACCAGAATACCCTAGAGGCATATAGGGGCCCTAGCCACATGCTAGGGGCTTTTCCATGGCATCAACCTGCTTGGTCCTAGACCAAGAACCCCAAGAGACTACTCGGGGCCCTAGGGTACCTTCTAGGGTCTTACTCTATCATAGTTAACCGACTAGGGTACCATCCTATATGAGAATGGGTCTTGCAGCTGCACAAACTTTAACACTGATTTCGTCGCATGTTAAGTTTTCGATTCCTGCAATGCGCAGCGGAAGGCAGAAAGGCAGAATGCGGAAAAGTGGATAAATGGTTTTGTCGCATGTTAAGTCCATGATTCCCACAGTCCACAACAGAAGGCGGAAAGGCGGAAGGCAGAAAGTGGTTAAGTAATTCCGTCGAATATTGAGTTTTCGATTCCCGGGTTCCGCAGCGAAAGGCAAAAGGGCAGAAGGCAGAAAGTGAACAAGTCAAGATATCAATTTGTTGGTTCTCTGATTTCCGAGTTCCGCTAAGGAAGGCAGAAAGGGGAACGCAGAGGGCTAAGTCCGGAAAGGACAGGTTTAGTGCAGAAAAGGTTATTCTGGTCACGGAATGGATTTGTCAAGGGCAGAACGACTGTTACAATGGGTTTTGAGCCTAAGAATGAATGTTAAAGGATGTTACATGACCCATGACTATGTTAAAGAGAAAGAAATAACAAGTTTAAAAGCTATTTCGCATATCAGGCAGGTGTATGGACACCAGGTTCATGGACATTATGGTATATCAAAGCTATGTGAGTCATGGTCTATGAGCAATGTGAGCTCTGGGTACGTGACATTGTGGTATCAAAGCAGGATTAGTGGTCATGTTTATCCTCCAAGGCGGGAGGGGACATGACACCAATGAGTAGATTGAGGGCCAACATTGCTTAAAAGGAAACCAAGAGAAAGAATTGAAGATGAGCCGCCTAGCAGATGGAAACGTTTAGGGATGTTCAACAGCAATTCCCCAAGTAAGTCCACAGGCCTAGCGAAGCTATGAATTCTTTCAAAATAAGCATCATGGCAAACCAGTTCAAGAAGGAATGGAGGAGTTTCAAAATAGCATATAATAATATATAATGAAAATAAAATAGTAATGGATTTGTTATCTTTAAGGGAATCTTGGTATATCTATGGCCTACTACACTCCTTGGGCTTAAGAAAAACCCTAACCACCATCCCCCCACTCCAATTACGCCATGGCATCACTTGGCCCTACTCTATTCCACTTTCAAAAGGTTCAATTGTTAAACCTTGGGAGGGGGCAGCTTCTACTAGTCCTTAAATATTTCAGCTCTTTCTACCATTAAGGGGATAGCTGTTGATCCATATATGAAGGATGTATGTCCACCTCTACTAGATGCAAATACTGCGCACCACATTTGGTTTACAATTGGGAGCTTCCCATCCCACAAGCTCAATAAAGTTCTTCATGGCAACATTGGCACCTGTTGGTCATGTTTAAGCTTCACACTCTCATATTGGATGCTTCATCATGGAAAAGGTGACTTCAATTCCTGACATTTCCTTTGGTTAGGTGGTTTTGGACCAAGAGGAATTCTACTTGCCTTGTCGTTCGATATGTTGCTTTAACAAGTTTTAGTCTTGGCTTGTGAACCTACATCAATCAATTTCTCAATTATGGAAAATCCTTGTTCAAGAAGAAGCTTACTACCCACGTGCCTGTAGGTTCTTCATTATGGAGTTGGACTTTGTTAAACTAGTAGCAACAAGGAAGGTCTTCCTGCATGCATGTGTTCTTGCATGCAGAAAACTCTAATTAGGAAACCAGTTGTATTTAATTTACTTTTCCTAAGTTTACTTTGGAAAATAAATTAAAGTGAGTGAAATTAGGGATTTTTCTTTACCACTAGTTAAAGTGAAAGTGAAATTAGGGTTTTCGCTTTACCTAAAGTTATAAAAGAGAGATCAATTGGTGGAGAGGACACACACTTGAATTCCAACAAAAACAAGATATAGACAAGGAGAGAAAGTCAAACAGAGGATTTAGCTGGGAAGACAAAAGAGCGAGCAACAAGATCACCGAGCTTCATACAGTTGGGTCGTACACTCACACAAGAGGGTGTTGAGGTTTAGCTTAGATTTTCCCAGTGATTCTGTCGGGTACTGCATTCGCCAGGTTTGGGTGAATTTGCAATGATTGTAAAAGTTCCATATTTTCTCATAATAAAATCTATATCTGACTTTTCCCATCTTGGGTTTTTCCGAGGGTTTCCATACCCAAAATAATAGTGTCATTATTGTGATGTGATGTTGTGATTTATTTCTCAGTTTTATATTCCGCTGCATACTGTAAAAGATATTCATGTGTGGTTATCAGTAGAAATCTTGCATGCACTGTTAGCCCTAGTTTGAATATTAAAGGAAAATTTACATGGTATCAGAGCTCTGGTGAGCTAAAACTGAGAGATTTATAGCAGCAGTGATAGATAAGGGGCAAATCTATAGAAAACACAAACCTAGACTTCCAAATGTAGGGTCTGACAGGTACACTTCACTATGGTCGTGCAGTTGAGAGTTGAGGATAGACTCCAGGGTGCTCAAAACTTTCCTACATGGAAAGAAAGGATCACAAGGATCCTGGACGTTAGTGATGCAAAGGAGCACATTCACTCCACGAAGGTTGCACCCACAGATCCGGCAGATTTAGCAACTTGGAAGAAGATTGATTCCAGAGCCATGTTGATTATCATGGATGGAGTGAAGGACCATATAGTCCCTCACCTTTCTGGTAAGAAGACCGCGGCAGAGATGTGGACAACTTTGGAGAGTTTGTACCAAAGCAAGAACGAGAACCGAAAGATGGCGTTGCAAGAGAAGATGCACAGCACCAAGATGGCCAAGGCAGGAGTGGTGCCTTATCTCACGCGGCTCACACAAATCAGGGAGTTGTTGGCTCTAAGACTGGTGATGAGGAGCTAGTTCGGATAGCCCTCAATGGATTATGGATTCTCTAAGCCATGGGGCACCTTTTGTCAAGGGTGTGGTGGGTAGGGAGAATCTCCCTGATTGGCAAAGACTTTGGGATGACTTTGTGCAGGAGGAGTCCTACATGGGTCAAGGATCAGGCTCATCCAACAGTTCCCCACAAATTGTGGACGAGGAGGCTCTAGCCCTTATAGGGAAGAGCAAGGGGAAGGTAAAGAGGTAGAAGGATGGTAAGAAGAACCTTGCCATGTCAAAGGTCAAGTGTTTTATCTGCCACAAGTATGGACACTTTGCCTCCCAGTGCCCAGACAGGAAGAAGAAGAGTAACACTCAGATGGTTGGATCTGCAGAGGTGGATGAGTTCAACAAGAACTTCAATGAGGAGTTCTGCTTGATAGCTTGCATGGAAAGCACCATAGGGAGCAGCATATGGTACATCGACAGTGGAGCATCTAGTCATATGACTGGACAAAAGAGAATCTTCACAGACTTGCAGGAGGGTGGAACAGGGAGCCACGTTGAGCTGAGTGATGATGCGCGGTATCAGGCGCAGGGAATTGGCACTATTTCATTTGAGAGGGAATTTGGCAAACCCCTCAGTTTTGTTGATGTATTATATGTTCCAGGACTGACCAAGAACCTTATATCAGTCTCAACTCTGGAGGACAAGGGATATCAGGTGAAGCTCTGTGACCATAGAGTGTATATCAGGCCCAAGGGGTTAGATAGGAGCTTGGATTGGGTGATTAGCAGAAGGAGCGGGAAAGTGTACAGATTACACTTTGAGTCTGCAAAGGCTCTAGTCAGCAGCAGCAGCAGTCAGGGTGAGTTGTGGCATAGGAGGATGGCACACTTACACCATGGAGCACTGAAGTATTTGAGACAGACAGTCATTAGAGTTCCTCAGGTACATGAGGAAAAAGCATAACCACTACAAGGGTTGTGCTTTGGGGAAGAACATCAAGAAACCTTTCCCACAAAGTGAGCACAAGTCTAAGGATCCCTTGGACTTGGTGCTTTCTAATGTATGCGGACCTATGAGTGTCCATTTGTTCAGTGGTTACAGCTACTACGTGACTTTCACTGATGACTAATCCAAGAAGACCTAGATCTATTTTCTAAAGGCAAAGTCAGAGGTCTTTGAGAGGTTCCGAGAGTTCAAGACTCTCGTGGAGAACCAAATAGGGAAGAAGATTCGAGTGTTGAGAACAGACAACGGGGATGTACACTTCCAATGAGTTCATGGAGTATTGTTCGACTAAGGGGATCAAGAAGGAGCACACCGTGCCCCATACCCCACAGCAGAATGGAGTTGTAAAGCAAAAGAACAAGACGATGGTTGGAGCAGCCAAGGCCATGTTATTTGATCAGGGATTACCACTATTCCTCTGGGTCGAGGCATACAAGATTGCAGTATACATTCGGAACAGGTGTCCCCACACAACTTTGGGGAGGAAGACACCAGATGAGGTCTTCACAGGCACTAGGCTAGATGTGAGTCACATTCGCATATACGGCAATGTCCTCTATTGTCATGTTCATGCAGACAATAGGAAGAAGCTAGATCCTTCTGGAGAGAAGGGGTTGCTTGTTGGGTATAGCGATATATCGAAGGCATATAGAATTTGCATTCTTGCTTGCAGGAGGATCATTATGAGCAGGGATGTCCAGTTCGATGAGGACAGAGCCTTGCGGAGATCTCTAGACTTACAAGCAGAGCAGCAACCAACACAAGAGTCGAGAGTCGAGTTGGAGGGGTCAGATGTACAAGTACAGGTACAGACACAAAGCATAGGTTCTTGTGGTCACAGGGAGTCAAGTGGACAGGATCCTATAGTCATTGACTTGAAGGATGAGCTACAGCAGGAGACGGATATCCAACAGCCACAGCAGGTTGACACTAGACCAAGGCCTAAGTGGTTTAGGTCCACATTACAGGATTCTAGGCAAGTTGATCCCCCACAGAGATCTTTTAGACGGAGTGTACCACCAGAGAGACTTTGTTACATGGCACTGATGACAGAGTTGATTAACTCTGAACCTTCGAGCTTCGGGGAGGCTGCACAACATGATGTGTGGCAGTAGGCTATGGTTGAGGAGTATGACTCCATTATGAAAAAACAAGTTTGGGAGGTTGTGCTGAGGCCACAAGGGAAAAAAAAAGGTGGTGGGATCCAAATGGATCTACAAGGTGAAGCATGCAATAGACGGAAGCGAGGAGAAGTACAAGGCACGCTTCATGGCAAAGGGGTTTTCACAGAAGGAGGGTATTGATTATGAGGAGACCTTCACCCCTGTTACCAGGTATTCTTCCATTCGGACCATTATCTCACTAGCAGCTGAGATGGGTTGGCGAGTCCATCAGATGGACATCAAGATTGCCTTCCTCAACGGAGTGATAGAGGAGGAGAACACAGAGACGCATGTATGAAGACTGCATCGAGCTCTTTATAGGCTCAAGTAGGCACCTCGAGCATGGTACTCAAGGATTGACAGCTATCTACGGGAGATTGGATTTCAGCAGAGTGAGGCTGGCCACAACATGTACGTCTTGATAGGTGAGGTGCCTCTCATACTGGTCCTATATGTGGATCTCTTTTTGACAAGAGATGAGAGGCTGATTGGAGAATGCAAGTCCAACCTTGCAGTGGAGTTTGAGATGAAAGACCTTGGGATGATGCATTACTTTTTGGGCTTGGAGGTTTGGCAGAGAGATGGATGCTTCTTCATCGAACAGGGGAAGTATGCAGTAGAGATCCTGAAGAGATTCAGGATGGAGGACTGCAAGCCTATGGCCATACCTCTAGTTTCCAACTGGAGGAAGATTGATGCATCAGGATCAGGCAGATTTGATCCTACCTTGTATCGTCAGCTTATCAGATCCCTTATGTATGTGGTCAACACTCGACCAGACATCAGCATTGCAGTCAACTCTTTGAGTTAGTTCATGGTGGACCCTCGAAGAGTGCATTGGACGACTACGAAGCACATACTTCGCTACATCAAAGGTACAAAGGAGTATGGATTGGTTTATGAGCACAGGTAGAGTGTGCAGTTAGCAAGTTTCACAGATGTTGACTGGGCAGGATGTGTAGAGGACCGGAACAGTACTTTAGGTTGCTGCTTCAGCATTGGATCAAGGATTGTCTCTTGGTTCAACAGGAAGCAGAAATCAGTTGTATTGAGCTCGACAAACGCTGAGTACATGGCAGCCAACATGGTTCCTTGTGAGGGTATGTGGTTGAGGAAGTTACTTGTAGGGTTGTTCAAGTGTGAGCTAGAGGCTACAGTAGTTCACTGTGACAATCAGAGTGGCATCAGGCTATCTGAGAATTCAGTTCCATGACCAAAGCAAACACATAGACGTACCACTTCTTGAGAGATTGTGTTCAGAGGGGAACCATTCAGTTTGAGTACATACAGACAGATGAGCAGGCGGTGGACATTTTCACCAAGGCACATTGCAGAGAGAGTTTTGTGAAGTCTAGGGATAAGTTGGGGTTGCTACCAAATCCCTTCCTCGTTGAAAGGGAGTGTTAAACTAGTAGCAACAAGGAAGGTCTTCTTGCATGCATGTGTTCTTGCATGCAAAAGACTTAAATTAGGAAACCAGTTATTTTTAATTTACTTTTCCTAAGTTTACTTTGGAAAATAAATTAAAGTAATCTAAATTAACTTTAGTGAAACACCAGTTAAAGTGAAAGTGAAAGTGAAATTAGGGTTTTTGCTTTACCACTAGTTAAAGTGAAAGTGAAATTAGGGTTTTCGCTTTACCTAAAGTTATAAAAGAGAGATCAATTGGTGGAGAGGACACACACACTAGTATTCCGACAGAGACAAGATACAGACAGGGAGATAAAGAAAGACAGAGGATTTCGCTGGGAAGACAGAGGAGCGAGCAACAGGATCACTGAGCTTCATACAGTTGGGTCGTACACTCACACAAGAGGGTGTTGGGGTTTGGCTGGGATTTGCACAGTGATTCTGTCAGGTACTGCATTCGCTAGGTTTGGGTGAATTTGCAGTGATTGTAAAAGTTCCATATTTTCTCATAATAAAATCTATATCTGACTGCTGCACCGGTATTCCCATCTTGGGTTTTTCCAGAGGTTTCCATACCCAAAATAATAGTGTCATTATTGTGATGTGATGTTGTGATTTATTTCTCAGTTTTATATTCCACTGCATGTTGTAAAAGATCTTCATGTGTGGTTATCAGTAGAGATCTTATATGCATTGTTAGCCCTAGTTTGAATATTAAAGGAAAATTTACAAACTTTGCTAGCCACAACCTCCACTAGATGGTGATGTTCCTTGACACCTTAACACCAAGTGGATTTACAATTATTCCTCTTTCTAGTCCTCCCTCCAAAAGGTTCTCAAAGATCCTTAATAGTCTTTGCACGACGTTTTGGATAGAAAGTGTTATGGCCCAAAGGGAGCATATATGGTATTGTAAAATGCATATGATATGACCTCAAGGGGGGGCATATATGGGGCTAAATATATATGTAAAGAAGTAAATGTATATTTAATAGTGGTCGGCCTAATGAAGGGGGCTCATGTGCTTTGGTTCATAAAAGTAGGCTGAAAAGTGCCCATAGGCAAAAGTAAAATATGATTTGCATCTAAAGGAAACATGTTCATAGTCCAACTTTTGCTTCTAGTTCTTACCAACCACCTCACTCCATATTTTTTTGGCTCAACCCTTTACTAAATCCACTTCAATGCACAACATATCATAGGTTGTGATATGCCTTCTAAGTGTTTTAGGGGTGCAAGAATGAAACTTACCTAGAGCATCTCCAATGAAGTCTAAAGATTTATGTGCCTGAACCTGCAAAGGCAAGTTGCGAAGTCTAACCCCATTTGAGTTGAAGTTGAAGTATTTGCATAGGGATTGAATGCGAGGAACTAGAATTTCATGCACAAGCCTGCATGTGTCTTGAAAACCACGACCCATAATGAAGGATGCACTTGATAGGTAACTTGTTCTTACACAGTGTGCCTGGTTTGAGAGGTTGACTTGACTTGCACACAAAGCAAGTTTTTTCATGCTCGACTTGCAATGCAAGTTTGCATCAATTTGACTTGACTTGCACCCCAAGCAAGCTTTTGCCAAGTTAACTTGTGGTCCAAGCCATTGCTATTCTAGGAAGAGGTTGCATTACTTGAGGTGTTTTTGCCTACTATTTTTGGTTCCACGTGTTCTACTATTAAGATGCTTGAGTACACCTAACACACGCTATTCTAGGAGCTGCTATTTTTATTGACTTGGCCTTCACGCAAAATCTACACAAAGGAGGTCGCATCACTAGAGGTCTTCTACCTGCCATTATAAGTTTTAATTGAACTATTCTGAACTAGAAGAGAGTAAGTGCACCCTAAAGTTATCATGTTGACTTGGCTTGTTCTCCAAGCTATTCCTAGGTTGACTAGCACTTCAAGACATATTCTATCATGGGAAGAGCTTTTGAGTACCACGTTCTTCAAGTAAAGTCCCTCTATTCAAAGAAGGTGGGCACTCAAGTGCATGCAGTGTTTTATCTTAGAAATGGGGTGCACCCTACTTGGACCTTATCCACATTAGTATCCCTCCTAGAAGAGATCAACAGGGGGGGATGATGGATCAGATGGATAAGTGAAGTGATCAGTCCCTCCTGAAAATTTGAATTGTGAAAGGCAATCGGGACCATCAGAGAACTCATCATCTTCAAAGGACCAGTATGATTCAGAGGTTAAAGATAAGGAGTGTATTGAATTAAAAAGGGAAAAGAAAAGAAGGGAAGCAGGTTTATTTCCAATTACGATTCTCTCTCAGCCCTTGAAGGTTGTTTATCTCCATAAAAAATCTTAAAGTGGCTGATTCAGATCGTAAAAGTTGCATCAATTGGGGATTATCAACAGCTATGGTTTATCTGTCAGAGTAGAAATGATTATCAATCGCATAGTCAAGCTGTCTAAGGGTCAAATATTTAACATCATACCGTATTGCGAGCAGCAAAAGTCATAGAATCGGCATGTAATCTAGTACATGGTGCTCTTTTAATAGAAATTTTATTTATTTATCAAAACAAGCATAGAATAATACAATCTAAATAACAAAATAACAATAAATGGCTTTTACTATTAAAGTGAGTTTTCAAAGGTATTCAATATAGAACATATATCACAACAACAAAGTTCACTAGCATGAGTATTTAAATACTGTAATTCTTAAAAAAGTTCATACAAAGTTCAAACTTCAAACAACTCCACAAATATGAATAAAACATGTATTTGGATCTGATGGATCATTATAGTGTTTAATAGTATCATATGTGTCCATCTATGCATGCACATATATGTCCCAAATAGTTGAATATGTGCATCTAAATACTCGCCTAGTTATGAATATAGACAGGAAAATTGGAAGGCACATTCTGCAACCAGAACAAATCAACATTGAAAGTTCCCATACTATATGTTATCTCACCATGAAACTTACAGAAAACGAAACTCTGCTAGAATTCAGACTATCAACAATAATCACCTGACACAAATTGCCTATATAAAATCAAATTTCGATGGGCCACAGGACAGTACATGCCATGCCATATTGTATGTGTAGTGTTTGAGGCATCCAGCTGCTTCCAGCATACAAACTTATAAACTATCCAGGATGTAAGAAAAATATGACAATTAAAAATCTATTCAGTAGAGAAAAGAGAGTACCAGCCAGGTTATAGCTGCCTCGAAGGCCCTGTGAACAATTGCGGTGAGACATTGATAGACAGCTGGCATGAGATTAGGAGTTGCAAGGTATTTAAAAACGCAGCTAAAAGCACTTCTGTGCTGAGTCTCACTTGAATCACTATTAAGAATGCCACCATTGCAGCTAAAGCGTACAATTTCCAAGAATGCCACTGCTAGCAGATAAGTTGCCTTGACACCTGTTTATGAATGCAGACACATGAGAGTCCAGATCAAATATTAAATACTAAATTTATTTCTTCCCATGATTCAAGAAAAGATCTTGGCAATGCAGCATCAGATGTGGCATATATCCATGTAATGTCTAGAGCTAGAAAACACAAACAATTGGCTTAAAGTTTCCCACAAAGCTGAAAGTAAAATTCTACCCGAAATTGTGCCCATTGATGTTATCTCAACCCGTCCCCCTAGAGCTGCGGAAAGGGCCGCACGTTGAGCTATTGCAGCCTTTTCATTCCCACTACCTCGACGGCTTCCAGGATTATGAAGTGCATTGAGCTCCAATTCATCTTCCAGCCATTTCACAGAACTCACTACCTGGAAAATGATATAAATGAAAAGCTTGCTCAACAACCCTCTGAAAAGCTAAAATACAGAAATAGAAACAGCTTTAAAAAAACTGGCAGCATGCCTATAATTGTTCTCAGTTTGGCATCTCCATGTGGCAAAAAAATATAATGAAAATTTTCATATTTTTTAGAATGCATTTAGCAAAACCATGTTGTTGGCAGAATATCTTACAAGCGGCGGTGTTCCTTGGGTGATCTTCTGGACTGCCGATGACCATTGCACATTCCACATATAGGGTCCTGCCACTGCTTGAAGAGCCATAGCACTCATGCTCCCTACACTATTCATGGTTGTAGAAAGCAACTTCGAAGATGGTTGATTTGTCTGGATAGGTGGAGCTAAACCAAACAGCACAATATAAAACCATAAATTCCGGAATAATTTTAGCAAAGGAGGCTCTACATCTTGGGTAGGATCAAAATCTGAACATATCTCCGCAACAGATGGCAGAAGAGGCCCTAGCAAATCAGCTCCACTCCTGTATTAAAGAACAACCAATGGTAATTGGGGGTTGAAGCCTCTTTTCTATATGCAAGTACGGTAATAAGAATTTAATGCTCATGTTTTACGTTGAGCACTTCATTGCTTATATCCTAATTTACCAGGATATGCATAGAGATTTGGATTCGCCAGATTTTTTAAAACCCAGGATCCAGATACGGCGACAAAACGGCAAGTACAAAAAAATATAAAAATATTTTTATAACAAATAAAAAAAGAGTGAAGAAACAAAACTAATCAGGAAATACAAGAGTAGAACCATTAATTATAGTCAAACAAGAGAGTTCATGTACCATAACTGATAATTTGATGAGTTGTAAGCATGATTGATATTGATAATCTTAAAAACCATTTTAGCATGAACTTGACGCAGGGCATAACAGTGTTTTTGTGAGCCATATCCACATGTCCCTATCAGCACGGAATAAAGTGGTTTTCTTGAAGGCTATGGCAAGACTATATAACAGTGTAGGTGAAGTGAGCAACAACATAGCACATAAAGATAGATCAGACCTTGACAGCAGACCTTAACCATAAAGATAAATCAAATAAAAACGTTGAGAGCATACAAAGAAATTGATATATTACAGTTCAAGAGCATATCTTGACACAAGGATAGATCAGACCTTGAGCAGAAATGCAGTTTATGCTCTTAGCCATTAGGTGTTTAGGGTTTTTTCTTTCATTAAAAAACAAAGTTTTGGGGGGGATCAATGAGTCATATAAGCACTGGAAGCTTCAGGAATTGTTTGATTTTTCACAGGATCCATTTCATGGGACCGGGATATGTTTCCTTCTGTGGGGGGTTCCGTTTCCATGACGGATCCTAGGAGGATCCAATCCAAATAGGTAACAGATCCATGGATCTTACACACAGGGGTGGCTGATCTGGTAACATAGCTTATAAGTTATATCTTATATATCATGCAAAGTTTACAGCAACCAAAAATGAACTCATTCTCAATTCTCAATTTCAGCAAACCAAAAATGAACTCATTCTCAATTCTCAATTTCAGCAACCAAAAATGAACTCGGGGCTATGCATAAGGCATGAACATAATGAAAAGAAGAACCATATAGATTAGATTATAACCATAATTATGTCTCCTCTGCATCTCTTTAAGGAATCAGACTCTCAGTACATTGTTTCATGAGTTTTTGTCACTTATTTTAATCATTGAAGGTATACCTGCCAGTCTTTGATTCTGCTGCTAAACCCACATCGGAACATAAAGCCAATAGGCGGTGACGATAGTCAGACCTCAATTTAGCATCAGTTAGACCAGATGCAACTGAAACAAATGCAGCAGGCAAAGTCTGCATCAACCATAACAGGATAAGTGTAAGTGATTAAAACTTGCAGTCTTTATAATGAAGCTAAGCAGCCCATTTCTATCAAAAAATGTAAAATGGGATTGGATAATGATGACCTAACACAAACCTCAACTCTTTCTGTAGTAGCTTCTGGAGCTAATGTCCTGCTTTCAGTTGATCCAACCGTAGAGAGTTTATCTGAATAGCTCCTTGTTAGCAATACTACTGTTTCACGATATGATTTCTCAAAACCTAAGCTTGCCATGCAAGCCACTGCATCCAAAAGCTGCAAAATAATATGCAATGTGCATTGTCATCGTCAGCCACACATTCTATGGTTGTAAGGAATTATTTTTAATCAAAAAATACAAAAGAAAATACTGTTTACATTGTTTTCATAATCAACCATACAGTGCAAAGCTCCGCTGAAAGTAACAAATGTCCGTACCCTAAGCCGCAAAATGCTAGGCGTTGAAGCATCACCCTCTTCCAAACTTTCAATGAAAAGAGGCAATACCATCTCCACAACTTCAGGTTTTTTTAGCAGAAGCGCCAAGTCAGCTAACAAGTGTATGACATTCAACTGGACTACAGGGACATTCTGCTTCTCTTTTTCCTCCTGAGAAAACGACGCCAAAAGAGAAAACGACTTAGAAAACTAATCCATCTGTTTATTCCAAACAGAAACTTTAGACGTTCTGGAACAAGTAAAATAATATCTACAAGAAAATTTCACAACATCATGTCAAAAATGTTTCCTAAAACCAACTAATACTTCCCACAAAATTCATTTCACAAATCATAGCAGAAAGGAAAATGCAAAGACAATATTCTTAACATGTTACTTCATTATGGAACTCCTATTTAGCGAGAAACACAACCTAATTGACAGCTCGGAGAACTATCCTCTCTGAACAAAGCAGGCAAAATTGTTATGGCTCTATCACTTACCTAAGCAAAGAGTAGTTCTGCCTAAAATTGGGTCCACGTGAAAACAAGTGATGATAAGTATATAGAGCAGATTATTATAGTCATTCACAGACAATTGTATATAATGCATTTGATATTGTTATCTTTGAGGTTATGAGAGCTAATTTCCTAATATCCTAGGAATTGTTGTTATTCTTGGAAAACATGATCCCTATCTATAGTTGGAAGATTCAGTGTTAAATTTTAATTATGCTGATTTGAAACATCTGGATCATAGCAAGTGGTATATGGATATTGGATTACTGAGGAACTTCGCATAGAATCCTTGGTGTGACATGTCCTTTGTACTATTTCATCAAAGCAGGGCAAAAACAAGTTTCTTTGTGTTTTTAATATTTTATCCAAGGAAGAGCGAGACAACAATGGCTATCAATTTTCAGCAATTAAGTAGTGAAGCAAACGTGACTATCTTGCAACTTTCTGAGTCTGTACTATTGCATTTTAATTTTTATCTATATCACTTTGTTAGAAGCTCCAAAATCATATTAACAAGTCCCCCATCATTGTCAAACTCCAACCTCCTAGATTGCTTGATTACAACAACCTAGCATCACATCAATATAAACTGGTTGATATTGTTCTTAAGCCTCTGACATTTGAGCTTTGCAATGTTATTTCTAACTACAAGATACAAGTTAACAGGATTAACAAGAATCGGTGTGAATTTTATCTGTTCTACAATAAACAAGAACTGCATGACCAAATAACAAATCCAGCTATTCTCATTTGACAATGACTCAACACTACAGGACTGTTATGAAGATAAAATGGCAATATCAGGAAAATATTATATATTATTGTAATATTGAAGAGGTGTTTATACAAGGACATGACCTTATGTGAAATGTCACCATCAAGCCTATATATATGAGGCCATTTTTATTGTATTCATTCATCGTATTTTTATTCAAAAATAAATAAAATAAAATAAAATATATATATATATATTACTTGGTAAATCCAATAATACGCTTTTAAAGCTTCTGCTACGCTACAACAAACATGACTGTTTCCAACACATTCACTGAACATGATATCAGAATCCACAGTGATTCCCTGCATCTTGTTCAATCCAAGAGAGGATGAAAGTATAACCATCAAGGAAAACTACAAACACCAAAACCATGTTTTCCAGTTCGGAGATGCAATGAATCTTTGAGCTCAAAGAAAAATAGATGATAGTGATTGTGGTGCTATGACTATTCCAAAGTAACTTGTTTTTGAACAGGTGGCGGTTTTAGAAAATGATTCCTCTTCAGGAAGCCGCTACAGTTTGTCCCTAATCTGAAAATGGTTTTATTTCTAAATGCTTTGGTTGATTCAAATTTCATTTACATATGTAGTGAGTGGCTACCACATCATTCCAGTTGCATATTTTTGAGGCATTGAAGTTTGGAAAACTATCAAACATGAATTGTTGTGCATCAAATATTGCTGATAATAACCAAAGATATTATTAAGATATTATTTTGTTGGATATAGAAGATGAGAAATTTTTGTGCAAGTAAGCAAGGGTTGAAATGTCACATTGAAATATGCAAGAGTTGTTTTAGTGCCTTTACTTTGATTTTCCTGAAAGATGAGCTTAAGTTTTAACCCCAGGGTGTTCTTTCCCAAAAAAATATCTAGCTATGAAAATAGTAGTAGAGGGGGATGTTATACTTGGCTACCACACCACCACCACAGAAGGAACGGTTTGAAATGGCATTTGATGAATATCCATATGAATAGAAAATGCAAATATTCTAGGAATTTGTTTAGTGCCCATATCATTGTGCTTTTTGGGCCTTAGCCTCACAATTTTTGCTCCACTCTTCACCTTGCACTTTTGCTCACGTAGCTCACTCCACAGCACAATACTGGTTTTGGACTGATATCTGGTTTTCCTCATCATTTTCAGAAGCCATCTCATCAAATAGTCAATCTCTTCACTTCAACACTTAATCTCATCCCATTCAATTTTGGATTTTGAAGAATTTACTTAGCATTTCTTGAAAGAATCACATAAATTTAAAGACCAGCTTCACAACAGTACTACTTTGCAGATCAGATCAACCAGATAGCGTTAAGCCCCTTCACTTCAAGGCAAAGCAAGAATTTAGAATCTGATAATGTTGGGAATATCATTGGGCTAGAAGCCCTTGCACGATGTTTTCGAGGGCATATCGTGCTCTGCACACTCTTGAAAACTGCTGTAAAATATTTTATTATTTTAATGTAGAGTGTGCCCCTGTTGAGTCGATTATGGACCCAAGTAACATGATTTAGGCTGATTTGGAACCAAGTAGCACAATTTAGGATGATCATCTTGGACTTATTTGGACTCCATTTATACCCAGTTAATGTATTGTGTAAGATCATTAGGTGAGAGCTCTATACCATTTTCAAATTTCAACTAATTGGACTTATTTGGACTTTATCGCTCTATTTTAATTTTATACCCATTGATGTATGGTGTAAGATCATCAGGTGAGAGCTCTATATCGTTTTCAACTATTTGGACTTATTTGGACTTTATCACTCTATTTAAATTTTATACCCATTTGATGTATGGTTTAAGATCATCAGGTTCTATTTATACCCAGTTGATGTATTGTGTAAGATCATCAGGTGAGAGCTCTATATAGTTTTCAACTATTTGGACTTATTTGGACTTTATCGCTCTATTTAAATTTTATACCCATTTGATGTATGGTGTAAGATAATCAGGTGAGAGCTCTATATCTTTTTCAACTATTTATTGATCTTTATCAACTTGTTACTGCCAGCCAAAACTGTGACCCTTTCGTGAAATTGCTTTGGGTTCAGTTTATGTTTATTTACCATTTATAACACTTAATTAGATCAATCCATGAGCACTTTGAATGGATTTTACTCGAGCATTAATCTGCATAAATACAGTTGCTTGTTTGTTCTTTCAGATTAGCGTTGATTGTTCGTAAATAGATGTTTGATGAGTTTCTGCATAATTTGGAGTGATTTACCAGTCCCTGGTGTTTCTTCATCCTCGAGCCCCAGGGGGCATTTGGGGTGCAACCTCAATGTTCTCAGACAATCCAAAGGATGCCTGGCCATCCCGGACCCTTGGAGCTTGACATTTGAGGGCCTCCCCAATGTTATCAGAAACTCTTGTGGATGCTAGAGCATCCCTATCCCTCGAGGCATGAGGATGAGGAAACACTAGGGTAGGGATGGGTCTCCTGTCCAACCATGGGTAGTTGTCGGGGCAGCCTAGATTCTAACAATGGCATGAAATTTGAAGTTTTATAGACGGTGCTAAGTCTTAACATATTATACACTGTTAGTTTTGTGCTGATTTTCATTGATTCTCTGCTTTTTAAAATATAGGCCCCCCATTCAGTTACTAATTTTTGTTTACTATTTATGTATAAATAATTACTGTTTGGGATCCGAGACATTTAAATAATTACTTTAGTTCTTATTCCATCATGATTACACCTGTAATGGGGCTATAACAAATTCAATATCATTCATTGCACTCTATTACTAAAAGAATTCATGACAATTTCCACTATCTGATGACAAAACCACTCCTGAGAAATGTTTGTAGGTCTTTTCAAAGCTATCTAAATAACTTTCAACAAACCTGCTCGCCGTAGTCAATTCTCTCGCGAATGTTTGCAGCTAATGCTAGAATAAATGATTCTATTGGTGCACGATCTTTGTCCCAACCAAAGGTAATAATGTCACAGCTAGCTCTGGTCACACTCTCAAACATAGCTCCTTGGTTGTTGCCCCAGGTATCAGCCTACAAGAAACAATGAATTAAACATGAGGACACCACACACCAATATGACTATAGTTTCTATAAGAATTTTAGTATTCATTACTTCTGTGTATCACAACACTTACTTGAGCGCAAGTCATTAACACAAGCGCTTTGAGACGAAGAAGCAAGACCCTTAAAACTTGATTTCCACGTGTGACAGCTACCTGTACTACTCCAGAAAGCAAGGAGCTGAAAAGCTCTTCACAGGCCCTTAATTTTCGCCAAGATGAAACAACACAAGCATCAGCTGCATCCAATAAAAGAGCAAGAGTTTCCCGCAATAGTGTTTTGGTGGCCTTTCCGTCTAAATCAGATAATAAAAGACTTTTAGTCTGCACCACTGCTGCTGCTTGACAGACACTCAGTTTTGTATTTATTCTTGTTTTGAGAAGTACACCTTGTTCAGGCCAGTCTCTCTTTCGTATCTGTACAAGTTAACCAAAGCACAAAAAGCAAAGCAATATCACTGGTTCATCATTTTACACTTGCTCACAACAAACACAAATAATCGTGAAATTTTCCAGCATGGTAAACACCAAAAACACTAGAAGTCTAAGACTATAGAAATATAGATATATAGATATATATTCAGGGATCATAAGAACCATTTTAAATTTATACCTTTTGAGAGATTCAAAAATGTTTCCAAACATTCCCAAGGCCCATTAAACCACAGAGGAAGGTCTAAAACATCAAAAAGCAGAAAGGAACACACAAGGATACAATGCAACAAGTTCCCAAAAGTGCATAACAGTCAAGAAAAAGGGCTTTACAGATTTGGGTAAAAGAAACAGCTTATGCTAGGAATTCAAAAGAAACAAGTTCCAGAGGAATTACACTTTAAATATTTGGTGAAAACAAGAAAAACGCATCCAATTAAAAAATGGAAATAAGAGGATGCAAGATATGGAACAACTAGGAGCGATGAAATGGCAAAAACATCTTAAACATCTTGAGACAGACAAACCTGACTCAATTTGGGTAATGGAGAAATATCCTCCATGTCCAAACATGCTAGCCTCAGCTAGGTGTGGTCAATTAGAAAGATTTTTGGCACAGTGAGTTTCCTATTTTCTACGGAGTGGTATCTTCACTACTGCTGTATTAAGGATATGCCCATGTGAAATAATTCAAAATTTATGACCAGTTAAAACTCGCTATGTAAAGTTTAAATTTATTTGTCAAGTCAAAGGCATTACAACATAGGCATTGTACAAGAATAAGTGAACAATTCAGGGTAACAGATTCTAGTAGCAGCCAGCCTGGTTTTGGACAGGACCTGCAAGAAACTTCGCACTAACAAGAATGGAACTTGGAGTTACCAGGTAACCACTAAATTATTATATTTTCTAAAAGTCAAAATTCAAGATTTTCAATATTATAATTGTTGAAAAACTGAGATTTACTGCTTGCTGGTTTAAATGAACAATTTGTGTTTTTCACTTCAGCCGGTTTTGCATAGGCTTGAAGCTACTTAAAAATTTTGCCGAACAATTTTAAACACACAGTAAAAATTATTAACAGGCTGAAAACAAATGCATGCACACCATAAAAATTTACTCAGAGATTTTTGGCTAATCAGCCCTGGAAAAACCCCCACGGGGAAAACCAGTCAGAGAGGAGAGATTTTAATTAATTTCTTCAGCAATGTACAGGACAGAAAAATAGTGGAAAATACAACTTATCTCCACCGGCAAACTTCTTCTCAAAGTCAGGAAAATTTGTGCTCAGCAAACCAACCAACACCCTTTTTTTTTCCTGTGCAAAATCAGATGCAAATGTACAGCACCAGCAGGCCGTACATCTCCCTCGAAAACAGTGCCAACAATCAGGCCGTACAGCAGCAAAAACAGGCCGTACTTCTTCCTCGAAATTCGTGCCAAAATGCAGACCGTACACTGATAAACCAGGCCGTACTTTCCTCGAAAAACGTGCAGCAATTAATGAGCCCGTACCTACAGGCCGTACATCGAATTTCTGGGCAATTAATGCAGACTGTACGGTGCAATAAATGCAGGCCGTACTTCCCTCGATTCCTGTGCAAATCACCAGCAATAAATGAAGATGATGCAGCTCGACTTCAGTGCATTAATG